>JADZMA010000850.1:0-28795 GCA_020796225.1 Arion vulgaris
TCGGAACCCCCCTTTAACGACCACATGAATACATAAACAAAATATTGTGGATGGGTGCGGCTTATTAACTGTTTACAAACTAGCATCATGACCATCGGTGGAAAAATTTGAATTGTTAAATATGATTCCCCACCGAGTATCCTAGAATGAGTGGTAAACTCTGTATTACTTCAATTTCTATGAAAACTTATGCTATGTGTTTATTATCATTTACATTTGACTTATACTAGTTTTCAGTTAATATAAAAGTCAAATGGGGCTGGAAGTAATTGAAAACAACAAAATATAAAAATGTCTTTAAAAGACTATATGTCTATAATTTGTGGTGATAAAATATTGTAAAACATCTAGCGAACAGAATCATTAACGAGCGGACTGAAGAGCGATATTCGGTTCTGAGTAATGTTCACGATGTCGATAAACCGATATATCAGCGTTTGGATATCTGTTCATGGAAACGAATGTATCTTACAACCGCTTTACTGAAGTTAAAAATCTTAGAAATGGAAGTACGTATAAGTAGATACATTAATATCTCCATTTAACAAAGATTTGAAAGAGGGAAAGCAGTGTATTATTGTGTTCAAGTCAGAATATTTTTTAAACGTGAATGTTTCCGACGATGTTTACAGTAATCTTGAGTACTGTTAGATCAAATTATAACTTGTGATAGTAATGAAGAAGATTTAATTGATGTTAATAATGACATTTGATTGTTTATGAAATGCAGTATTGATAGTTTTAAGTCTAATGTAATAATTGCATCTTAAGAATGCTCCACATTCCATTTATTGACATGTCTGCACTAAAAAGTGAATATTATAAAAACTACTGCACCTAGTTAGATGAAACTAATAGAATATGTTCTACATGGATTATCTTCAGTTAACTGCTACTTCTGGAAACACCTATGAATATTAAGATGTAATACAAACTCAAGAGTAAAAATATATTTTATATTTTTTTTTCAAAATAGTCACGCTACAATAATTTAACTTTCTAAACGTATATCACCTGATGTAAAAATATTATTATATTAATGTATTCCACATCCAATTAGCAACAATTTAATATATAATATGTCATACTTTAAAGAAACAGTACTAGAGTTATAAAGGTTTGAACTACTTGACAGTGAATGTTAAATTTGAAAATACAAATTCGCAAAATACATGCGTCCAGAGGTCAAAATAATGCAGAGTGAAAGGGTTAAAGATTTTAACCTATTTTAAGCTCAGAAAATGAAGATTTATTATGGTAAATTGTGACATGGAGATGGCACTTAATCTGATTATATTATAACTGTAATCTTTAAACATAACTTAACTCACCAAAAGGATTTTTAGCAGTTACTCTTTGACTTTCCAGTGGTTCTCCAACACCAAACATGTTTTCAGCCTTAACTCTGAACTTGTAGTTCTTGCCTTCCTTAAGACCTTTAGCTGTATTGCCTCCTGTTGATTACACCTGGGACTTTCTCCCATAGATTGGAACCTTCTTCACACTTTTCAACAACGTAGCCTAAAAAATTAGAAATATACAGTGTAGTGAAGAAAAATAAATATCACACAAATGTGGGTCTTTTTACTGTATCTGAATGTTATTGCCTTTTGAGTCTGTTGGTAATCTGGTTATGTATTGACCCATTTAATTTGTTGTTTCTTGATGAAGTTCAGTACTGATGTTGTACCCACTTTTTCCTGATGTCTTCATTTCACAACTGACATTTATTGCTACGCCTAGCACTCTGTGTAGACACTTCATCTCTGTTGTGACTCGTTTTTTTTTCTGACGTTTTATGCCAATATGGTGGTAGTTTCATGTCAATATGGTGGTAGGCTCATGTCAATATGGTGGTAGTTTTATGTCAATATGGTGGTAGTAGCATAATTATTGCTGATTTGGTGGTGGTAGTATAATGTTGGGAAAAAGATTGTGTTGTACAATGTTCTTTTAGTGCTCATGGCTTCAATAAACAATATAAAGGGGTTCAATTCTTTGTAAGGTTTCAGTGGTCTACCCAGCTGAAAATGAGTATGTGAGCTTTTCGAAGGGGAACAATTTTAAACCTACACTATTTATTGGTAACTGAGCTGAAGTCACAGCACTCCGGGCAGACCCATACATGCTCAGTTTCTCAGACAGTTGTTGAAGTGTATGCATACTGATAGTTCCCTTGGCTTGCTGGTTAAACACACTCCTCTCTCTCAGTCCCTCTCTCTGCCCCTCAAGCATCCAGTTGTACTTGTATGTGTACTTCTAAACTTCTTATATCGTTGGATTGATTCAACATCAATTTTAGTGTCTTCATCCAACAGTAGGCCGCCAAATATTATAAACACAATATACTAGCACTAAAAATCATTATAAACACAAAATACTGGGACTAACAATCAGTATAAATACAACATAAAAGTACAAAAACAAGATGAAGTAACATGAAAACAAAATGAAGAAATATGTATGCTGAAAGGCACAAGAAAATAAACTGTTATTGTACCTGTAACTTCAGCACCACCATTATCAGTAGGAGGTTTCCATGAAAGTTTACAGCTGTCAGCAGTAACTTCTGTTGCTTCCAAAGGTCCATCAGGTGCCCCAGGTTTGTCTGAAAATAATTAAGGACACAAATATTACAGTCATCAGACTAGATAAGTAGTTTTTCCATAGAAAGGTCAAAGATTTAGGAGTTTCTGCAACTGCTTGAATATATATATTCTTAGAATATTTTCTTCTCTTAGCCCCTATGGCTACATAGGTCTTTCTATATGCACCAGGATTCTATTTCTGACCCTACGGCTACATAGGTCTTTCTCTATAGCCACCAGGATTCTATTTCTGACCCACGGCCTAAAAAATAGTAGTTCCTTCTTTCTCTATAGCACCAGGATTCTATTTCTGACCCTACGGCTACATAGGTCTTTCTCTATAGCCACCAGGATTCTATTTCTGACCCACGGCTACATAGGTCTTTCTCTATAGCCACCAGGATTCTATTTCTGACCCACGGCTACATAGGTCTTTTCATAGCCACCAGGATTCTATTTCTGACCCTACGGCTACATAGGTCTTTCTCTATAGCCACCAGATTCTGTTCTGCCCCTACGGCTACATAGGTCTTTCTCTATACCACCGGGTTCTATTTCTGACCCTACGGCTACATAGGTCTTTCTCTATAGCCACCAGGATTCTATTTCTGACCCTAGGCTACATGGTCTTTCTCTATAGCCACCAGGATTCTATTTCTGACCCTACGGCTACATAGGTCTTTCTCTATAGCCACCAGGATTCTATTTCTGACCCACGGCTACATGTCTTTCTCTATAGCCACCAGGATTCTATTTCTGACCCACGGTTACATAGGTCTTTCTCTATAGCCACCAGGATTCTATTTCTGACCCTACGGCTACATAGGTCTTTCTCTATAGCCACCAGGATTCTATTTCTGACCCTATGGCTACATAGGTCTTTCTCTATAGCCACCAGGATTCGATTTCGAGCCAGTACATAGTTGGTATCTTTGCACAATTCTATGGTCTGCCTAATTTCATCTTTCTTTATGATTTCCTTGTATGGCTAATGGTTTTATACCAGTGCATTCGTGATAGTACATTCTTTCTCTCAGTTAATTCTTTGTCCCTGCATCATAGGTCTTTCTCTATGCCAAAGTTTTTTTCCCCCACGTTACATGGTCTTTCTCTAAAACCAGGTTTTACTGGACATAGGGTTGATTTTTTCATTATCATTTTTAAAACCTCCTTTTCATCTTTTTTTTTTTCCCTTTTTTTTTTTTTAATCATTGGGTGATTATTTTTTTATCTCAGTTTTCTTGTGCTGTATTCCTGCACTTGATAAAGGCCTATTGGTTGAAAAGTTGCATGTATTTTATTGTTTTATACTTTGTAAAACCACAGTACTGTATTTATGTGTTTCACAATTGCTACATAGTTTTACTGCAGTCTTCCCTTATATTGATAACATCTTTATTCAAAACTCTTGTGACTCCTGGTACTCAGTTTTCATGTCTCTGATCCATAGATTAAAGAGGGGCTACTTCATTCTAATTTCTCTTGATGTTTATCTTCATTGGTATTTATTTTGCTCTTCTTGGTGTTATAGTTAAATAATTATTCATGAACAACAAGATTTTCACTATCTCTCAAATAAAATACTTTTAAAACTTTGAAAATACAAGATTTTGTACTGTGGTCAAAAGTGAAATCATGAAGAGTGGTTTTAAAAAATTACATTCAACCTGATTTCTTCCCTAAAACTATACAGAAATCTCAGCTGTGTCATCCATTAACATTTGCCACTTTGACGATATTTGCCAGTGTCACCTCTCTCGCTTTAGGAACATGAAGTTTGGCTTTTGTCATCATTTGTCAACTAAACCCTACAGAAGAAATGATCAATATTTACAAATTTCCATCTTTTATTAGTTTTAAAGAAAATGTCCATTATATTATTTATGGCGAAATGTTCAAAACAATAGTTGACACAGGTCTGCTCTGATGGCCACCCTATGACAGCTCTATGACCACCTTAGGACAGCCAACTTATAACAGCTCTGCGGCCCCCCTATGACAGCTCTGACAGCCACCTATGACAGCTCTGGACCGCCACCTATGACAGCTCTGACCGCCACCCTATGACAGCTCTGACGGTCATCCTGTGACCACTCTGACAGCCACCCTGTGACAACTCTGATAGCCAACCTATGACGACCACCCTATGACAGCTCTGATGACCACTCTATGATAACTCTGATGGTCACCTTATGACAGCTTTAACAGTCATCTTATGACCACAATCATATTTGATACAATGCTACAATAAAACTCCAGATATTGTACTATAAAGTGGTTTTCTTTTTAAAATCTTAGTTACCCATCTGTACAAATTCATGTCTGGTTGGATAATATGTATACACTTTGATATACATTCAGATGTGCATGTCCTACATGCCTTAGGTGCCTAACATGGGTGCAATGTACTCATGTTCTTGGTGCAAACTACATAGATCACAAAGAGTTGGTTGATAGAAATAACTGAAGATAGAAACATATTTCTAGTATAGTAGGGAATCTTCCCATAAGAAAAGATGTATGACAATAATCTGATTAAATGAGAACATGAAGGAGAAAATTTAAATAATTTTGGTAATCTGCAGAAATGTTTCATTTACTTACTCGAGAACCTAAAGGCTTTCCATTCTTTTGCCACTCAACAGTAGGGTCTGGAGCACCACTGATGCCTAGGTTTATGTTAATAGGTTCTCCAGCACGAACACGAATCCCCTTTGGGCTCCAAACAGGTTGTCTAAATTAACTTTGGGTGCCTCTATTTACATCAGATACAGAACAAAGGAAAAAACTGTTAAATTATTATTGCATGTCTATTTTTAATGGATTTATATAAGATAACATTGCATACATGTTATACAATAACACAAGTGCAAATTGTTTGTTAATCTGCACATCAATGGTTGCCTGCAATGGATCTTTAACACTACCTATCTCTTTATATGGTTGTATATAGTACCAAACTGTTCTCTGACCACTTCTTTATGTTTCCCTCTTATTTCAATCAATCATGTAGTGGACTTGATTACTGTCAACCTTTTTCTCCAGTATGAATTTTAGAATAGCCTTAAGGCTCTTTATGTGCAAAAAATAGTTGATCGCCTCTGATTCCTTTTTTTCCAGCTCTTCTGCTCAGTGCCATGGACATCGTAACCCTTTGGTTTGGTGCCACGAACACCGTAAATCTGGAGAACCTGTGGCTTTTCTGCCAGCCCGCAGAATTGAACCCGCACTCAGAGGGAGCTTGTCACCCGTCGTCCAGTGTGCTACGAACACGCTGGGCAGGCGGGCCTCTGATCTCCTTAAATACTTCTTTCTTCATTGTCAACATTTTAAAAACTTTTTCATCTGTTTACTAAAAACTAACAAGTGGACTTTAGTATTGCTGCTGTAGCGGAGGACACAGCATGTTTGGGAATGCCCAATGTGCCAAGATGTTGATCAAATAACGTAACATAACAAAATTATCATTCTGTTTATCTAAACATGTATTGTAACAAAACTAATGCATACCCACCTTTTGGGTTTGGTTTGGCAATGATGAGGTACAGACACCGTTTGGTTCTGATGGACCTCGTCATTGACAGCATAAACACTGTACTCATATTCCTTGCCTTCTTGTACTTTTTCATCTTTAAATGTGGGTTCCTAAAACACCAGAAACAAAGAATGAGAATTCTTTCAAAACTAAAGAATGACAGGAGAATTGTTGAATGAGGCAATCAAATATTTTGGATACATAATGAGACATGCCTGTCTGCTGAAAACCATACTAGAAGGAAAAGGTTGTAGGGAAAGAAGAAGATAAAGGGATATTGAGAGGGAAACATTAGGATACCGATCAAAAAGCAATACCGATAATGCATTATGATGGCAAGAGATCAAATATGGATAATTTAGAACACTTGCAGTGACTTTAATTTGTTTGATATAATCCCATCTTTTCCTATTTATCATATTTTCTTTTAAAAGATTCATTTTTCTTTTTTCAAAGTTTTTTTATGAAACAGTTATCAAATACAGAATTTGCAAAATTGACTTTTAAATAAAACTATTTAAACTAAAAATTTTTAAAATTTTGGTTTAAAACAAAACCTTAACAAATAATTTTTTTTGATTCACAAATATTTTGACCATGTTCAACATCACAGTGGTTTGGTTAGGAAGGCATGGTGCAAGGAGTGCGAACAGGGGATTACCAAGACAAAGATGGCAGCGGGACATCAAAGAGCCTTAAACATGACGCTGGAGGTGGTGGGAGAATTTGCTGAGACAGAGTTTTTTCAGGCAGGCTGTGATGAAAGCAATGTTCCGCTAGGGACATGCTACTACTTGATCTGTTCAGTTCACACAATGTATGGCGGGTAGATGGGAGGAGATGCTTCACTGCCATAGTAAAGTGGTAAGACAGGATTAGTTTACTCTATCCCCAGTCTTTGAATGAATATCCTGATGATGATGAGGGCTGGCAAAAAGAAAAACAAAAATATGCTTACCTGACTGGAACCTTGTTAAGCTTGTCCATCTGTTAGTCTTGGGTTCTTTTCTTTCTATATCATACCCTGTGAGAGGAGCTCCACCATCACTCTTTGGTGGCTCCCACTTAATCTCGATAAATGTACGATCACGATTCAACACCTCAGGCTGCCTGGTGCCCTAGCTCCTCTGGAGATATAGCAATAAAAACAAATGTGTCATATCACAAATAATCTTTTAAAGTGCACTTCAAACAAAATTAAAATACTTGTATAACATAAAAAATTTTGAATTTTGTTTTAAATATTAGTAGATTTGGTGCAGATGGTATAGGGCGTCACATGTGCAAAGATAAGTATCCCTTCACGTTGCATATTTTAGACCATTGTGTTCTTCATTGGTCTTCATGAAAAAGATGTTGCCTTGTCCATAATTGGTAATTGGTAAGGGAAATAATTGTACTGGTGGAGGTGGTTGGTGGTATTTAACCTTTTAGATATTGGACGTATATATATGTTTTTTCCCATTCACTTTTAAAGACACATTAACACGTCTGTTATTATCTCTCCTCTGTGGGCTAAAGATGTGTTAACACGCTATACATTGCTACTGTCACTGCTTTAGGCGTACATTCACATGTGTGACCTAGAAACAAAGAGTAGCTATTTTTAGCTCAGCCTTGGAAAGTATGTGCAGCGAAAGGGTTAAGAAGACTTTGAAAATTGGTCATTATTTGTCTAAGAAAACACAATGACAAACGTCAATAGGAAATAAAAGTGGACAAGAGAATGATGTACTTTCCTGGAAGGTGGAGTTGGGATTATTTATTTATCATGATATCTTTGTGTCAATCTTGATAAAATGTCGATTGCATTACACAAACACCAGATTTGTTCAGACTTGTGCGTGAAATTCAAGCCAAATCTTCTCACAAAATCTGTAAAATAATCATTTATATTTTAATGCTTATTTTTCTTTATCTCTCAATTTCTCCATCCTCAATTTCATCCCTATCCTCTACTTACCTAGAGTAATATTATTTCTACATTATATTAGCGTACCCATGACAATTAAGTAATTTAAAAGTGATTTTGAATATGTGAGAGTATCCAGACACTGGAGTATAAAAAGGTAGTCCACCTCAGTATTAAAGGTAAAGTATTCTTCCATTTTTTTGTTTCTCTTCAATCCTGTTTTGCCTCACTGCATCATGATGAGAGATTTCTAGAACAGGCTTTTGTGTGCACTTCATAAACAGTGTCTTTCATCGCCTTTATTATTCTGAGGACCATTTTTAGCATGGTCAGCCTTTGTATCCACTGTATCCCTAGTAACATTGCTCTTGTGCACACTGTCTGTTGGTAATCTGCTTATGTGGCAGAGCCATTTAATTCGTTTTTTCTTGGTCAAGTTCAGTACTGATGTACCCACTTTTTTTCCTGATGTCTTCATTTCATTGGTAAAGTCTGTATTCAAGTGACTAATCAAAACAAAAACAATGATGAACATCAGAAAGACAACTATAGTTCGTTCCAAAATTCATCATCACACTTAGGTTTAATTTATGCGAAATTTACCCGATGCATACCAGTGATTTTTTGCATGCAGTCTTATATATCTCACGACCTTACGAATACATATTTAACTAATTGGTAGGTAGCTTGGTTGATGCAAAAACGTTTTTTGTTATATAACTTTGCATAAGCACAACAAAATGATAACCAAAGTTTAGAATTTACATTAATATACATAATGGTGGCGAATGTTTGCAAAGGCGTATCCCTATTATATATTATAAAAAAAGGTCACATAGTGAACAAATGATACCTTCCACTTCTATAAAGGAAAGTAAATGTTGCTACATCGCTAACGATAGTCGGTGTGAAATATTGTGAACTGATTAATTCCCGGGATTCCGATTTTTGTCTTGCACTGATTGCATGGGAACAGGGAAATGCTTAGTTATAGACAAACTTGACAATCATACTGTAAAATTTTGACAAGTATACCATATCAACATCGCTGAAATTTTTTGTAATAACATATAATAAAATCTTACAGAACTAAAGGTTTGGGTGGGCAAAAAAACTTTTGGAAGGTCGTCACTGTTACCTATATAAAATGCAAAATAAAGAATTTATATCAAGTAGATGATTTTAGATCGGTCGTAACGATGATCACTGAATTTTGGAACAAACTATAGTTTATATTTCAATGTAATCTATATGCGCAGTCATAAAACAAAAATTCATGTTCATACAAATCTCACCATATGGTCTTTTGGCTATAATTGGATTCTCAAGCTCAAGTGGGGCACTGTCACCATTAGGGCCCTCAGCAATGACTCTGAACTTGTATTCATGACCTTCCTGCAGCTTTGGAACAACACATTTGTTGCCTGGTACTGTACACTTTTTCCCATTTGCCCTTTGATGTGTCAAACTTCTCAACACGGTACCCACTGTAATTTAATGAAGATAGAGATATCATTTACTAACAAAAATTGTGCTGATTCCTGCTGTCATTATGTATTTCACAGACTGCCCTTATCATCAAGCATTCACCAGTTTTTCCTCATGTCATCAAACATTCCCTCCCCACGAGAACACTGCCTTGTAGTAGTAGGGAGCTTGGGTACCTGCATGATCCGAAAAGCTATGCTGACAAGAGCTTTGCTCCTAGTAGAGACACCCAAGTCAGACAGGTTGAATGAAAGAGGGCAAACAAAATGTGACCTACTGGTCCTCCAGTTTGGGGATTGGACAAAGGGCTAACAACCCATTCACGTAAAAAATATTGTATTACAGAAATGGAAACAATATTTCTTTGTTGCATCTGGTGAAAAGTGAGGGCAATCAGACAACTAGTTTCATGAAGTCTTCATCCAGAAAACTAACCTTCTATTACCCACATCCAGATCTGTTATCGGATGTTGGAATGTAAGAACCATATATCAGATCAAAAAATTAGCCCAAGTTTTAAAGGATATAAAACGCTATACAATTAATATTTTAGGCATCACAGAAGCAAAATGGATAGACTCTGGAAAAAACGAAGTTTGGAATGGGGGTATTGATAATATGGTCAGGCTGAACTAATGGACAACATGAAGAAGGCGTCACACTTATAATCCAAAAAGATTTTGGATTATAATTATCATTAATTATTACCTAGAATATGTTGTACACATTCCTAAATATCTTATGTCACAAAGCTTTCTCCAGATAGCTCCCGACATTAAGCATTCTCAGACATCTTCTATATTCCTATAACCAAATATTCGCCATATATGATTTATTCTGGAGGAAAAGCAAATGAGAAGCAGACAAAAAAAACCATGAAAGAAATAAAATAAGGTAGACCAAAGATAATCGAGCAGAACAGGAAATCATAGATTCACAAAGTTGATCAGATTTGGATCCTGCTGCCAAGAATGGCCCTGCAAAAGGAAAAGGTTTGCTGTCGGCATATAAGTATTTTTGCCTAGCCACTAATTTCTCTTATTTCCGTTCTAAAATATTTCAATTCACAAAATATTTCATATATTTCCATTCATAAAATATTAATTGACACATTGTTATCTCAATATGTCATTAACATACGTAATGTCACTGCCACCATCATCCACAGGAGGTTTCCATATTACAGTTTGCACTGTCCTTGCTGATGTCTTTCACCTCTAGGGGTCCCCCAGGTCTGCTAGGTGGTCCTGGAACATGAAATGAAGGAGTGAAATTCATGAGACATTGAGTATCAATATTGTCAATGCATCACATTCCTAATAGAGTTGACTAGCAGCTATAACTAGATAAATAGAGTTCAGTAGAACATAGATTAAAGACTGTGAACAAAATTATCCATTACCAATTAGCGTAGAGTGAGGCCCTCCCGAATGACAATATCAATGAAACAGTCATAGTTATTTACATGAGTGGTTCAGTCATTCACCAACAACAATGTGCGTGAGCTTTTAGGCACACTCAGGAGGAAAAATAATAAGAGTAGTCAGTGGGGTATACATAACAAGTACAAGCAGTTTGACAATGGAGATGCGAATGGTTACAGAGGCAGTGACATGGATGGTATCTCATAACTACTTTTGTGTTTTCATACTCAGTGACTCCATGAATATGATTCATAAAGTCGAAACAGGAATCGTGAGAGAACTGGCACAGACAGGGATCAGAGAAATCACCTTAACTTTTGTCCCTGTGCATACAGGAGTCAGGGGTAATGAGAGAGCTGATAGATTGACTGGCACAGCTACATTAGAAAGAACTACAATGAACCAAAATGACATTCTTAACGAATTGAGAGTCGTTACAAACAGGAGTTTTAGGGTGGTGACGAGACTGAGAAAGATGGACGTTGATATTGGTACAGCCTGAAAAGAACAACATATGAAATATGCAAAAAGATTAAATAATCAACATCAAACTGGAGTGTTGGGCCGCTGGATGCTGCTGGATTTGTTGAGACAGGAAATGGAGCACCAATGGACATGTCCGAAATGCTATCGTGATAGTCCTCATATAACTGATAGATTAAGAAGACCTGCTAATAGTAAAGCAAGGCATGTTTTATTCTAGAACCCACAGGAAACAAGAAACATGGGGGGACCAAACAAGTAATGGAGAAGAAATGGGTATTAAGATGTCAGAGAAGATATAGAAATAATAGTTGATCTATTCTCTAATCCTGTTTTCCTTCAGCGTCAGGTCAAAAAAGGAGACACCTGAAGCAAGCCTCTCTATGTGCCTTTTCTTTCTTTTCTTCAGTCCTGATTTGTTTTAAGGTAAGAAGTGATTTCCAGAAAAAGACTTTGTGTGCGTTTCATAACAGAAATGATAGTGCATGACAGAAATAATAGTGAATGACAGAAATGATAGTGAATGAAAGAAATGATAGTGCATAACAGAAATGATAGTGCATGACAGAAATGATAGTGAATGACAGAAATGATAGTGCATAACAGAAATGATAGTGCATGACAGAAATGATAGTGCATAACAGAAATGATAGTGCATAACAGAAATGATAGTGCATAACAGAAATGATAGTGCATGACAGTGAATGACAGAAATGAGTGTCACATATTTGTTGAGTGATAGCGTTGGAGAGATCTGAAAGGAATATTATTATTTTAATTATTATATTTGATATCTCATTAAAACAGATACACTTTAACATACCTAGCACAACTACATTGATGACAGATGAATCTGAACCATGCTTGTTGGAGACTGTCAAAAGGTATTCTCCTGTGTGTTTGCGACCACCATCCGTGCAATCCACTGTCGTTTCCTTTGGTTTATTTGTGATCTTGATAGCATCACTGGGTTCCAAAGGTGCATCTTCTTGTTTCTGTTCAGAAATGGAACTAGGATGAAGCTTTTCTTAGATATATGTGTCATGGATCATTGCTAACAGTAACCCTTGAATTTGAATGAATGGGGAAATACTGTTACTATTGAGACAACTTTCAAAATCATCACAGTACTTTAATTGGCACACAACTTATGTTAACAGTTCACAGCTTTTTATTTATTTTGATCTGTATCTAACATTATCCTATAATTCTTGCACATATATCAACTAATATAGATGAACATGTAGAATTCATACAGAATTATACAAATAAGAACTCTGTTTGTTATACCTGTGGTATATTAGGAAGCAGTGTTAGGTCCATTTGATTTTGACTGATGGCACATGACGGTAAGGTTGTCAAGAATAAATTAGCCACATTTACCTCCAAGTGTTTATCTGGTATCCAATTGTGGCTGAGTTTACCTGAGAGTCATTTGCAGTTGGAAAAGTCACACTTCAATTGAGGATGGAACTGAGACCATCAGTCTAGGGAAACAAGTGCACTAACTCCTCTACTACAGCCAGTGAACATCTATAGAGCATTATATTTCAAGAAACGAAAAACACAAATTTGATGTTAATGCTATCGCTGCCCTATTGGTTTCTCTAGTTAGTTATCAGGTTATCATTATAGTTCATGGAACAAGTCACATTGCTCATCTTCAATATATATGCCAGCACGCATGCGGTGACTGACGGTTCCAGTCCTATGTTGGTAAATGAAACTTCCACTTTTCACGCGTTATCATATCGAGCAATATCATGTTTTACTCAAAGTTCCTGTAGCCATGACTAGGAAGCAGAATTGATGTCAACTACCGAAATCTTCTTTCCTGCAAATCTCCCTCTTGGCATTCAGGATGTCAGTCCTATTCATTGCTCTTCCGTCTGCCATGTAGCTTTATCCGTAAGTCTGCTTGCCTATTCATGTCACATGGCTTCCTCATGTCACATGGCTTCCACATGTCCTGGCAGGAAAATAAAGGTGACCCTGCAGCATCGAAATCATCAATACAGACTCAAGCTAGTGTTTACATGCACACAATGAGTCGGGACCTTCTGTGCATGCCTTATCAAATCACTGAGAATGCAGACATGGCGACACTTTTCCTTGGTAACAGCCATAACTTTTTTATTTATCTACCTGAGTCACACTAAAATACATAGATCTCCTAACAATACTTTCGCGCAACAAGCTACAAAAGTCCATCCGCTACAAAAAGACAAACATCCGACCAATCAACATAGACCAGTGCTCTGTATCTTTCAGCAAGATGGGCACTAGATGAAAGTGTCAGTCGAATGCTTAAGTATCTCCATCGCCGATTCAGCACAAAATGTAATTCAAGTTTAAATCATCGAATCATCATCACTGCATATCCAACTAATCAGTCCATAAGTGCTCAGATCTCCTCCTCAGAATGTCTCTCAGCATGCGGCAACAACGACACCGTACTTTGTTGGTGTACTATTCTTCTTTGGCTACCAGCATAGTGCGCTTGTCTAGCTACACCCCATTTGACTTGCTATTCTTGCAGTCTAATAATGTAATTCTATTGATATGTACCATTTGTTTAAAAATTAGTTAAGAAGTGTTAGAATCTTTAGTTGTGTGATACTTTGAACTAAACTATTAAAATATTACTTCAATCATACATAAAACCTTACATATGTCGATTGTATACTGCAAGACACAATTAGAGCAACCTAAGGGTTAACTTAGATAACACATATAATATATCAAATAACATTTCTTGCAGCCTTTTCACACCATAGGTTATGAAGTGCCTGCCCCTTCCCATTTATACGTATTAGTATACAGGAGGTAGGGAGGCCCATTTCTTTCTGTAAATGTGGTATGACAAGTGTGGGATTGAATCCACAACCCTCTTATGTCCACATCGATAGGTGAACACATTTGCATTATGCTAATCCATCCCACCCACATATAGTACATATACAATAAATATAATAATAATTTCTCTCGTACCGTTATCGTTACATAGGGCCTGCAAGTAATTTCTCCATACCACTCTATTCTGGAACCTCGCTCAATCTCCTCCATGGAACTGAGACCGATATTTCCTGCCTCTCTCAGCAAAGTTCGTTTCAGCGTCTCTTTAGGTCGACCTCTCTTTCTTGAACCCTTTGCATCCCACTTCAATGCCTGTTTTGATATTCGTTGATCATTTCTCTTCAAGTGTACCAACATATCTCCATCTTCTCTTTCTTATAACAGTTGTCACTAGTGGTTGACCAGACATGTCTCTGATTTCAACACTTCTTCTGAATTCGTTCCATTTTATATTCATTATTTTTCGAAAAGGCATCTATTTTCAAATGCATTCAACTTGCTTTCTATATCTTATAAATGGTTGGAAATACAATAAATGGTTCAGTTTATTCCAAGGCATCATATGTCTTTTAAATCTCTAATGGAACACTGTTATACCTTAAGGTATATTGGTTACTACAGTGTTATGCTCATATTTTTCATTGACCATCGACATACAATGGATGATGTGGGCAACATCACGCTGGCTACCTTTACTTCTCAGTGCTTTTTCCCGGTACCCAACTGAGACTGGGTTGACCTGAGAGCTTTAACGGTCTGAAACCTATATTCTACATCCACTGCAGAATTGAACCTGAGCCACTAGCCTAAGAAGCAAGTATACTAACAACTACGCTACTGCAGTTCTCAATAAATCTCAGATAATAAAAAATGGAATAATCTACTACTACAAACTTGGCAGCAAACACTATCTCTAGTAAAACTACATTTTATATCTCATAGTGAATACAAAAACAAACAAAAAATGTAACAGAATCAACGTTAATGTACTCATGGTACATACATATGTGATTGATCACTTTCAACTGAAAGTTTCAGCATCAGATCACTTACACAGTAGCTCTAGTGATTATTGTACAGAAACCAACTGTACAAAAACACAAACACCATCAACTGGAGCTAGAACCTAGCTCAAAGTTACGGAGCTATGTCAACTCAATCACAATCACAAGAAAATAAACATTTGATGAGAACTTCTTCAAGTACATTTACTGTAAATAAAGTCAAGATAAACTTG
This sequence comes from Arion vulgaris, assembly GCA_020796225.1. NCBI lineage: Eukaryota > Metazoa > Mollusca > Gastropoda > Stylommatophora > Arionidae > Arion > Arion vulgaris. Next base: position 15,524 of record JADZMA010000850.1, read on the forward strand.
ATTATTGTACAGTAATCAGAGTTAAGACAGGATCTGTGTGCTTGCTGATGCATACAATTTCAACAAGTAGTGTGACTTCTAGAGACAAAAACAAACATGAAGACTTGACTTAGTTTTAATAATTAGCAGTACAAGGAGGCAAACTATGAACATTCTGAAGAAGCATTATGAAATGTATTTCTAATCTAGAGTAATAATACATTTTCTCTTGATGCTTGTAAGATAATCAAATTTAAATTGGAAATAATTTAGGTCAAAATTTGGAAGCCCTGCCCTGTCGTGCATTTTGCTGCCCTAGTGCCAAGGGTACCACAGGCTAGAGAGATAAGATTAGTAGATGTGGGATAAATTCTTCAATATGTGTATTGATTATGTGCCCCCGTAACCAAATTCATCTAAACAAAATGTACATAATCAGAATGTCTGTATGTGTATTTTGCAAAAACAAAATACAATTACCTTCTGTCCCTTGACTATATGACCCTACTGACAATTGTATAAGTTTTTCAAAATGTTCCATGACACAAACAAACGGATAGTACCTCTACTAAAGTCAGTCACAACAGCATTACAACACTGATATTAATATAATTTAATAATGGTAAAGTTGTAATTTCAGATTTCTCTTAATTGTATATTTCAACATGCCTGTCTTACTCTAAATATACAATTTCTACTACCTTCTAGATTTTTCTCCTTTTAATTTTTTACTTATAAAACACTGAAAATCAGTTATCATTATTTAAACCATGCAGCGTTTCAGATCATAGTTTTAAAACTTCAGAAGGGAAGTTAGAATTATTACATCTATAAATAATTCTCTTGTACAAGTCAAGCTGCATTACATGTCTTGTCAACACTCAATATGCAGCAAATAAACAGGTTTTTTTTTAAAAACTTGAATAATCTCTGAGCATAATAATTAAAATGGAAATCGTGGCATATCCATACAGGACGTCACCATCAATCACAGTAAATAAGTTGTTGACATATTGGTGCATATGTCTAAACAGACATATTGGTGCATATGTCTAAACAGACATATTGGTGCATATGTCTAAACAGACATATTGGTGCATATGTCTAAACAGACATATTGGTGCATATGTCTAAACAGACATATTGGTGCATATGTCTAAACAGGCATATCGGTGTACATGTCTAAACAGACATATTGGTGCTTATATCTAAACAAACATATGTTTTTACCACGATAGGCAATATGTGTTCATATGGTCCAGATGTAACAGATGTCTAGTGAAATTATAACTACAAGCAAAATATAAGACCTACTATATTGTTATTAATATAAATTAATACTGTATTAAAACTACATAGCAATGGTGAAACATGTAAAAACAAAGTAATGCAGTTTTATAAAGTAAAAAAAAACCCAATAAAACGACATCTCGAACAAAATGTCTTTTGGTTGAAATGTCACTGTATATTGCTTTTATACTTTGTAAAACTACAGTACTTGTGTTTATGTTTTGAAATTCTATATTGTTAACAAACTATATATATATATATATATACATACAACACAGTGTGCTCTAACACAAGCACACGTGGGTAGGACAGAGTTAAACATACACATGACAACAACAGACATCAGTGCTACCCATAGACCATGCCAACAAAGGCATACATGAACAAACAATGCAGTGATTAAATGTGCTAAAAATGATTATACATGTTAGAAAAGACCAAGTGAAAAAAAGACTGATGTATTATAAAGCCTATCTAATATTCAATATTTAGTTATGTTAGAAATACTCTTTGATTCAATATACTCTTTGATACATTATAATTGCTCTATTTAACTCTTTTCAAGCGCAGTTATTTCCTAAATTTTGAAGCAGTTAATTCAAGGAGGAAAAAAACAAAAGTAGAAAAGAAATAAACGATCCCAACTACTCGTCAATAAATAAACATATATATATATTATTATATACTAAATTGAAGAAAACTGGACAACCCAATAGAATAACAAGGTTGAAAAGTAGTATAAATAAAACAGTAGAAGTAAAACTAGAAAGACTTCTTATAAGGAAGCAACTCTATGAGTGCAGTGTCAGCTAATAGCGTGCAACGGACTTCCGTTGGAAAGAGTTAATGTAATGTTTGATACAATATACTGTTTGATTCAATTTAATGTTTCATTCAATTTAATGTTTGATTCAATTTAATGTTTGATTCAATATACTATTTGATACAATATAATTGCTAGATTTAATATAATGTTTGATACAATTTAATGTTTGATTCAATATACTCTTTGATACAATATACTGTTTGATACAATATAATTGCTAGATTTAATATAATAGTTAATTCAATATACTGTTTGATACAATATACTGTTTGATACTTCTTCTTCAGCGATCTCTGGTCATGCGCTTAATTTACTGTGGACCACAAACTGGGCGGTCAGCTTCAGGTCTGTCAGGTTTCATTTTGAATGTTCTGAGATATTTAGAATGGTTAGGTGGAGGATGAGCAGGTTCCTAACAGTATCCTGTAGGAGAGCTGGTTTCTGGTAAAAGTACTGTGGAATTGCACTTCCTTTACTGATCTGCAAATATGAATCTGACTGTTGCTACATAGATGCAAATGGCCCATGTCACAAACAACTGTGGTTGTCATCCTTTTTTTTTCCCCCTGATCCGAAGCACTTGAGCTGAAAGCTCTTAGGCTCGGTGTCATGGACATCGTAACCCTTTCGATTCGGTGCCACGAACACCGTAAATCTGGGAAACCTGTAGCTTTTCTGCCAGTCCGTGGAGTTGAACCCGTACATACAGAGGACTTGTCACCCGTAGTCCAACGTGCTACGAACCACGCTGCACGCGGGCCCAGTTGTCATCCTTTACCCAGAACAGTTGTTCAGAGAAAACATCAATCCCTGGGGCTATGGCCCTATTGGTCTAGTTGCAAGCAACTTCATTTAAGTAGGTGACTACCTCAATAAGAGTTGGTATCTTCTGGAGTATAAAGATAACTCTGGAGAAGATTACCCAAAAATGTGAGAAATAAAACACCAGTGAAAAATGGTACCTCCTTAGGGATCAAAAGAGTAAGTACCACTCAAATATAATAGCTCAGATAAAGTGTAGACTGCAGTAAAACTGACTAATCAATGTCCCTTTAATTCACAATGTGTTGTTTCATGTTTTGATTTAACTCATTCTGATCAACAGCAGCAGGATGCACCAACGTTGTCTATCAAAATAAGCCACGTGTAGTACACTATGTCAAGTAATGTTTCATGTAAAACTAGTGCTAAATTTTAATTAAGTATTCTTATCAATATTTGTTTTTTGTCTACAGCAAAGTTATACATTTCTAAATAGTGGTTAGATCGGGAGTTTGGTAAAAAAAATGTTTCTGGATTCATTTAATATATTTTTCAAGCTGGAAAATGTTAACTAAAATTAACTCGGCCGCATCGTGTTTTTCCATTTGATTGATAATGTGTTAACTCTTTCCACGCCAAGTTATTTCCTCAAGTTTTAAACATTTAATTCAAGGAGGTAAAAACAAACCTAACTACTTGTCAATAAATAATCATCTATACCTATTATAAAAATGAGTGTATGTGTGTATGTTTGTTACCTATAGACTCGGAAACTACTGAACAGATGTAGCTGAAATTTACAGGATATGTTTGTTTTAATGTCGGGATGCTACCTGTCACAGTTTGAAATAGGTAGCGCTGAAGCTTTCGAAAAATCTAAAATAATAACACGCTCATTTCATCGAGGTTTCTAACCAAATCTCCATTAACGTTTCCGACTAAAAGCAAATTTCATCAGAGTTTCTTCGGAAGTTTACAGTATGCGATCTACGATTGATGACGTATGATTCAAGTCAATATTTCAAACAAGCCGTTAAAGTCAATATTTCAAACAAGCCGTTACAAGCTGAAGGTTTGTTTCTAATCATGATCATAGATGCTGCAAATCATATTTTAAGTTCCATCTATTCCATCAATGTTTGTTAGCTATGTTGGCAAAAATTGCTCTATATTTGATTAAACCAAACAAAACTACGATCCGAGAATCGTCATTTGAGGGAAGCTATTGGCGGCATTTCTATAAATGGCAAGATGGTTATTTTGCCATCAAACGTTTACCTGATGTACAATGTACACGTTATATGTATGAATATTACCCAATATTAGATTACACGACAGAAGCGGGTTACCATTTATTATTTGTAAATCAATCCATACCATCCATACAATTTATCATCGTGCTGGCTCACTACTGCCACTGCCCGGCGCAGATTACAAATTTCTTCAAATTTATTTCATGGGAAACAATGATGAACAAATTGATCAACGTTGTAGATTCAATACGCGTGCAAAACGAAAAATAGTCGCTGCATTACAAACTTTATTCGATCAACACAGATTAATTCGATTGTTCAAAACTGCCCTGCAACAATTACCAGCTGATGACTACCGAGTTGTACTTAGAGCAGACAAAACACCTGTTGGTCAACACGAAAGACAGTACAATGCACCAACAATTGATGAAGTGGCGATCGTTATGGTTGGCGAAGAATTTAATTCGCGTGATATAATTCTTCATCGCAGAAGTGGTGATGTTCAGCGAGTCTCAGAAACTCATCGCTCCTACGACGGATTACAATATCCGATATTATTTTGGCAAGGAGAAGATGGATATCATTTCAACATCAAATTGATAAATCCAAAAACAGATGAGGAAACGAATAAGAAAGTTAGTGCTATGAATTATTATTCATATCGAATAATGATTAGTGGAACGCTGAAAATCATATCTTGAAATGTCGACAATTGTTCCATCAATACATTGTCGATATGTATGCGAAAATCGAAACTGAGCGACTCCTCTACATTCGATTAATCAAACCAAGTTATGTTCAGAACAGTACATTCATTTCGTGATGCAATTGTTAATGATGGCAATGTGAATCCTAATGAATTGGGAAAAATGGTCATACTACCAGCCACATTTACAGGAGTCCTGGCACATGCATGAATACGCACAAGATGCAATGACATATGTTCGCGCCTATGGTCGTCCAGATTTATTTATCACGTTTACATGCAATCCTTCGTGGAATGAAATTAAAGAACTTTTGTTAGCTGGACAATTATCATCGGATCGTGCGATATTACTGCGCGTGTATTCAAACAAAAATTGAAATCTTTAATGGATTTCATTGTCAAGCAGTGTGTTTTTGGAGAGACACGCTGTTGGATGTATTCCATCGAATGGCAAAAAAAAGAGGATTGCCACATGCACACATTTTGATTTGGTTGATCGAAAAAGTCACACCAGATCAAATTGATCAAAGTCATCTCAGCAGAAATACCAGATGTCGACATTGATCCAGACTTATTTGAAGTCGTCACCAAAAACATGATTCATGGTCCATGTGGCTTACTCAACAATAATTCACCATGCATGTCTGATGGAAAATGCACAAACGATACCCAAAAGACTTACATGCCGATACTATCACTGGCAATGACGGATATCCTCTCTATCGTCGACGATCAAATGAAGATGGCGGAAAATCCATCACTGTAAAAGTGCGAAACAATGATGTTGAAGTTGATAATCGTTGGGTTGTACCGTATTCACCGTTACTCTCAAAGACGTACAAAGCACACATAAATGTTGAGTATTGCAACGTGAAATCGATCAAGTACATTTGCAAATATATCAACAAAGGAAGCGATATGGCAGTTTTTGGAGTGGCAAATATAAATGCATCCATCGATGAAATCGAGCGTTATCAACTGGACCTACATTAGTAGCAATGAAGCAGTATGGCGCATTTTATCATTTCAAATTCATGAACGACATCCAACAGTTGTTCATTTGGCAGTGCACCTTGAAAATGGACATGCGTGTACTTCTCAACAGATAATGCACATGCACGAGCATTGTCACCATCGCCAACAACGTTAACTGCATTTTTCTCATTGTGTAGAGATGATATATTTGCAAAGACGCTACTTTACTCTGAACTGCCAACATACTACACATGGGATGCAGCAGCGAAAAGTTTCAACGTCAAACAAGGTAAAGTAGTTGAAGGACATTCCAATTTATATTCGACCAATGCGTTAGGCCGTTTGTACACTGTTCATCCAAACAATGCAGAATGCTTTTACTTGCGATTACTGTTAATCAACAAGCGTGACCAACATCCTTCCAAGAGTGAGAACAGTTAACGGTCACGTATGTGCTATATCGTGAAGCTTGCCAAGAATTAAATCTTCTTGAAAGCGATGCGCATTGGGACACTTCACTCGCTGATGCATCCAATACTGCACGACCACAGCAAATACGCACATTATTTGCAGTAATATTAACAACGTGCTTCCCATCCAATCAAAAAGAACTTTGGGAAAAATACAAAGACTACATGAGTGAAGACATCCTACATCGCAATATGCGCGATCTTAATCAAAATCCTGACATTCAATTCACACCAAACGTATATAATGAGGCATTGGTTTCAATTGAGGACATATGTTTGGCAATCACTAATAAAGCACTGGTGCAATTAGGAATGGATGCGCCAGAACGATCTGCAAACAACCTTTTCGATTGTGAGTTGAGCAGAAACACACTTTGATATCAACGAATTGAGTACATTTGTTCAAACGAATCTTCCAAAATTGATTCAGGAACAACGCATAGCATATGACAGAATTATGCATGCAATTACAAGTCAAAAGGGTGGATTGTATTTCATAGATGCGCCCGGAGGCACAGGCAAAACGTTTCTCATTTCACTTATTTTGGCAACCATACGATCACGAAATAATATTGCACTGGCAATCGCATCTTCTGAAATTGCAGCAACTCTTTAGATGGTGCGAACAGCGCATTCAGCGCTGAAATTGCCATTGAATATGCAAATCACTGAGACACCAACATAGAATATCAACAAAAATTCTGCAATGGGTAAAGTACTCCAATTATGTCAACTCATTATATGGGATGAATGTACTATAGCGCATTAAAAAGCATTAGAAGCGCTTCATCGTACACTGAAAGATTTGAGAGGAAATGACCAGCTCTTCGGTGGCGCATTCATTTTATTGTCTGGCGATTTCCGGCAAACTCTACCAGTTATACCAAGATCAACACCCTCTGATGAACTTAATGCATGCCTGAAATCATCAGTTTTATGGCGACACATACAGAAATTGACTTTGAAGACCAATATGCGTATACAACTACAACATGATGAAACCTCTGAAGCGTTTCAAAACAATTGTTGATATTGGAATGGGAAAATGCCAATCGATGATTCCAACGATGTATCACATTGCCAACAAACTTCTGTAACATCATAGCGACCACAGGCGAATTGATTCATAAAGTTTTCCCCAAATATGACATAATTACAAAAATCATCAGTGGCTCAGTGCGTGCAATATTAGCAGCAAAAAAACAGGATGTATATGCCATGAATTTGAGCATTCAAAACAAAATACCAGGCAAAGTGACAACGTATAAGTCCATCAATACTGTAATGAATCAAGACGAAGTTGTCAATTATCCAACTGAATTCTTGAATTCACTTGATTTGCCAGGCATGCCACACATGTTTTAACATTGAAAATTGGCGTGCCTATCATTCTTCTCAGAAACATTAATCACCCGACTTTTGCAACGGTACTAGACTTTTAGTGAAAAATATGATGAACAATATCATCGAAGGTACAATTTTAAATGGAAAATTTAAAGAAGATATACTATTGCCACACATCCCAATGATTCCAACAGACATGCCATTCGAATTCAACGCTTGCAGTTTCCGTGCGCACTTTGCAATGACCATCAACAAATCACTGGGACAATCACAAGTGTGTGGACTACATTTGGAAAATCCTGCTTTCACATGACAGCTATATTGCTGTTCAGCGTCGGAAAACCTGATTTATTTGTGTATGCACCAGATGGAAAAACAAAAATATTGTATATCCAAAAGCACTTCAATAAACAGACTTGAAATGAAACGTTAAATTGTAAGTTTTTTCTCTCCAAGAAAATGAACAAAAGGACAATGATAAAACAAATAATTACTACATATTGTTATAGCAAGTTTCCTTTAAATTCATTTTCTGTTGAAGGCGTAGCATCGCGCGCAGGGTACAGCTAGTATATATATATAATTGGCAAAGCAACATCAGCTTTTAAGTCTAAATAAAATATGAAACTGCAAGTTATATAGTATTAAAACTAAATTACGAATTTTCAATTCAAATGTTGTATCAATCTAACATATGCTAGCGAGAGTTGGAAAATGACTAAGATATGTCTGCAAAAATAATGAATATAAAATGGAGCAATTCAGAAGAAGTGATGAAATCAGAGACATGTCTGGTCAACCACTAGTGACAACTGTTATAAGAAAGAGAAGATGGAGATATGTTGGGCACACCTTGAGGAGAAATCATCGACCAATATCAAAGCAGGCATTGAAGTGGGATGCAAAGGGTTCAAGAAAGAGAGGTAGCCTAAAGAGACCCTGAAACAACTTTGCTGAGAGAGGCAGGAAATATCGGTCTCAGTTCCATGGAGGAGATGAGCGAGTTGCCCAGGATAGAGCGGTATGGAGAAATTACTTGCAGGCCCTATGTAACGTATCATGATACGAGAGGATGTATTATTATATATTATTATATACTAAATTGAAGAAAACTGGACAACCCAATAGAATAACAAGGTTAAAAAGTAGTAGAAGTAAAATAGTAGAAGAAAAACTAGAAAGACTTCTTATAAGGGAAGCAACTCTATGGTGTAGTGTGCGGCTAATGGCGTTCAACGGACTTCCGTTGTGGCGCAGTGTCATGGCAAAAAGCGTGGAAAAAGTTAAATTATGTATTTTTATGTGTTCTGTGAGTGTTATAAAGAACTGTAAATAAACAAAATTTGATTTTATGCGTTGCTCTCACTTGTTATATATTGCCATACTTCATGTTTTGTTTAAATTTCATAACCTGATACAAAATATTAAAATTAATATCTGAATTAATTCCATTGAACTTTGAAAGTGACATTTATTGTTGTAAGCATTCATTTGGAATTTGATTTACTAATTATTACTGACAGTAGCACTAGCAATATATTTTGATAGAACATCTATCCCAACGAAAAACTTACTAATTCTAGCTCTTTATTTTTTAGGATAGATGCTAGTAAAGGTCTGATAAAATAATGATACTATCAATAATATTAATAAACTCAAAATTAGCATGAACTAAAACTGGAGTTAAAGCTAAACATGGAGTAACAAAATATAACTGTGTCCTCACTTGTCCTGTTTCCGGATCCTAGTGACAAAATAGCAGCAAAATAAAGTAAATGGATTGATGAATTTAAAGTTAACTACACAAGAAAAACAAAAATTGATGGAGAATATTTTACATCAACAACAATTTTGAAATAAATAAAAATATAAATAAAGGAAACGAAATAAAATTACAGATAAAATAAAAATACTTTTTTAAATTTTAAATACACTGCTAGAAATATAGAACATATAGTGCAGCATACATATAACATGTGACAACATATAAACATGTATACCTAAAGATTACCATATATTTTTTATTAATAAATTAGTTGAAATATAAACTTCCTAAATAAATATTTTATAACACATACAAACTAGAAGTTTGAAATCCTGCATGAACAACTGCAACATACATGTACAACATAAGTTGGAAATCCTGCATCAATAACTGAGATATACATGTATAACATAAGTTGAAAATCCTGCATGAACAACTGAGACATTCATGTATACCATACGTGGGAAATCCTGCATGAACAACTGAGACATTCATGTATAACATAAGTTGGAAATCCTGCATGAACAACTGCAACATACATGTACACATAAGTTGAAATCCTGCACAATAACTGAGATATACATGTATACCATACGTGGAAAATCCTGCATGAACAACTGAGACATTCATGTATACCATACGTGGGAAATCCTGCATGAACAACTGAGACATTCATGTATAACATAAGTTGGAAATCCTGCATCAACAACTGAGACATACATGTATAACATAAGTTGAAAATCCTGCATGAACAACTGAGACATTCATGTATACCATACGTGAAATCCCATGAACAACTGAGACATTCATGATACCATACGTAAATCCTGCATCAACAACTGAGACATACATGTATACCATACGTGGGAAATCCTGCATGAACAACTGAGACATTCATGTATACCATACGTGGGAAATCCTGCATCAACAACTGAGACATACATGTATACCATACATAACAACATAATATACTAAAAATATTCATATAGTATACTACAAAACAGACCTACATAATTGAAATTAAACAATAGCATGCAGAAAGATAAACATATAACACTCAACATATATACATACAGAACAAACAAATAGACACATCAGCTATAAGAAATCTAATAAGTTTCTATGCAGACAATTGTAAAATGAATAATTTATATTAGAAGATAGAAAAATAAAATAAAGAACACATGATAATAAACAAACAAGAACATTACGTAAATCACACTGTAAAATAGTTGATTCAAAATACAATCACATTAAGTATCTCATATTTAAAATATGCACATAATGGAAGACCTACCAATAATTTTATTGCTACAGGGTGCTCCATAGAATTATAAAGTTCAGAATTTAAAAAATATTTTTTAACTTTTAAACTATGCATGGAGTAATCATTTAATTTTTTTTATTAAAGAAAGGGTTAACTGTGTACATTATTGTAGCAAAATGTTTCTAAATAAATTTTAAAACAGCCATAACTTTAAGGACAGATGAAAGCCTGTTGCAAACACAATTCATTTTATTATGTAAAAACATTTCTGTCAAAGCAAGCAATTTAAAATAAAGCAAATGTTATATCATTAGATATGTTAAGAGGTAGCGAACATTTTGGATACATTTATCTAGTCTGCAGAAGTAGCCATAATAAATCTGCTGAAATAAAATAGTTTAGTTTAGTCATCGGACTATCATCACTGCACTTGAAACCAATTAGTCCATAAGTGTTCTCGATCTCCTCCTCAGTATGTTTTCAGCGTGTGCAACTAATGACGCGGTTCTTTGTTGGTTTTCTATTCTTCCCCGGCTATCAAAAATGAGAATTATGAATGATTGAGTAGATTTACACCAATCTGAGACCTGTTATGTTGATTTTAGGTTTTTCTTCTTTGTTTGTCATGAAAGTACATTTGTTATATTGCACCGTAGTTTACAGCAAGGCTGTAATATCTGATTCTTTCGAACTGACTTATTTGATACCAGATTTAATTTCCTTTCAATTCCCAACTCCTAGCCAGACTGCAGTGATGCAGTCCTGTTACCAGGACAACTTCTTGAAAGTGAAATATGGTCTTGGTCAGCTCTGGTTTGCTGACTCTGTAATTTAATTCACTGCATATCAGGCCTCATCCTTAGCTTATTCAATATTTAATTATACAAGATTTTCAGTGAAGATCAAACCATATTAATTGATAGTCAATATCATCAAATAACTGGCCCTAGGCAGAACTTTCACCTTCAGATTGTATTCTCTTGTATGCCAGATGCCTTCCCTCATGTGTTATGCTCAAATAATCAATCCTGAATCCATCTTCTCCGTGGTATTCCTCTTCTCCTCTTTGACAGGATTCCTCCTTCTATAATGGTCTTCTCCCATCCATCATCTCTTTATATGTCCAAAACACTTCAATTTTCTCAACCTTATTTGTAGCATCAGCCAGTTTTCTTTGATTTTGAGCACTTTCTGTATAGATCTATTTGTTCTCATCTATGTTCATTCTCTACAGAGGACTCTTCTCTAACATACAAACTAATTTTCGACTTTAGTCAAGTTGTTAACTCCAGATGAAAATAAGGGGACAAAATTTTCATAGTCAACTTTCAGTAGTCATGACTCAGAATTTGATGGGGACAGATGGTAGAAATCTACTGTAGTATATATTCTAATAAACAATAAAATCTCCAACTATTTTAATTTATGATGTAAAGACATGTAATGAAATTGTCAGCACTGAGTAAGAATCATATACAAAATAGGCATATTGTATTGTCATTTTATGCATAGGGGATTTACACAAAATTAATATCAAAGTATGTATCTTGTTTCCCTCATTTTTAAATAGAAAACAAAAGAAGCATAAAAACAACCTTTGGGGGAAAAGGTAGCTATCTACATATAACCACTATTAGTTTTAAAAGAACAGTGGAATATCAGGTAATTGTGATACTGTGATATACATTGTCAAACCAGTACACACAGCAATATGTCTTTATATCAAATAGTTTTCTTTGAGCGTTCCATTTCGACCATTTCACCACTTTGTGATTTGTATCGATCTGAGCATAAGAGCGATTGTACATTGTGCCCCTTATACCTACATTGGCGCATATTTCAATTTCTCGGCGTTTTTATTTATAGAACAGCTTCCTAAGTCCCTTCTCAGTGCCTCTTATGACATGCCTTGTAGATCCGAGTGTTACTATTCTTTGCTCCCTTGAAGAGCCCTTAAAAACACAAGTGATGTCAAGATAGAAGCACATCATTCTACATTAACTAACTTTCTAAACTTTATATAAACAACGTTAATCTTTGCTATAATGTATTAAATGAAGGTAGAAAATTGATACTAATATTACTAAATATTCACTGTGATAAAAAGGTCTTAAAATTTGATTAAGAAAATAAATAATAAAGCATAGATTTGTAAATTCTGCAAAAGTCATCTATATCTACAGGATGTCACTCTTGAGGTTTTTTACCTTCCCCTTTAGGACCTCATGAATGCAGTGTAAATTAATTACTTATGGGTTGAAAATCAACATGTTGGCATATATGTACAGATATAATTTGGGTTTTAAAATGATCAATAGAGCATGTATTGTTGTTACAATCTAACAAAAGGAATAGAGAATAGGTGTTGACAATCTAAAGAGGAATAGAGAATGAAGTGTCTCCAGAATGCTAGGGGTAACAAGAAGAGACGGTTGGAAATGAGACATCAGGAAAAGGGGACAACATCAGTACTAGACTTCATCAAACAACAAATTAAATGGTTAGTCCGTAAAGGAAATTTAAAAGACAGTGCACCCCAAAGAGCAATGCTGCTCGATACAATGGGTACAAAGCAAAAGGCCGGCCACGCAAAAGATGGACCTCAGGAAAACAGACGAGAAAGACATTTAAAAAC
>JADZMA010000851.1:0-28787 GCA_020796225.1 Arion vulgaris
TTCATCGGGATAGGGCAAAGCATGCCCTTTTTGAGGTTGCTATCTGAGCCTAGGGAAGGGGTCTCATTGGTTAAGCCCTTGTCTTCAGCTCCAAGATCGTGAGTTAGAATTCGGATTGTGCCGTTCTGCTCATGAATTTTTTTACAGAGACCTAGGATTGTTGCAGAGGTATGGAGTTTGTGCTTGTGCAATACTCTCGCAGGTGGTAGTGTCACTTCTACAGAGGAGAGACCAAGCTATATGGGGTAAAACCTGGTGCAATGAAGTAAATCCTTCATATTTAAACCACTTGTGTGTTGCCGGGCTCGCAAGGGGAGCAAAGAATAGTAACACTGCGACCTACGAGGCGACTGAGGTAGGGATTTAGGGCAGCACCTAGTAAATAAAAAGCGTTGCAGAAATCAGATATGCTGGCCTACTTGTAGAAGCATAACTGGTGCAATGTACAATCACTCTTAAGCTCGGATCACATACAAATCACAAAGAGTGGTTAACAAGTGGTTGATATGGAGCATTCGAGGAAGAAGAAATATATTTAGACCTGCTTTAGAACCTAGTGAAGACTGAGGACTTTGTCTTGACGACACATTTGATCATCTAGCATGTTATGGCCTAAACACAGAAGAAAACATTTAGGTGTTTGATCATGACAATATATTATTAATTATGATTTTAAAAAAGTTTTCTTTTATTTATAGGTAAACAGTGTAATGGAATTAAGTCAGTCTTCTATGCTCGAAGAATTATCTCTGCCTTATTTTATGGCTTTTCGTCCATGCTTATAGTTATTGTGAACAAGCTTGTTCTCACATCATATGGGTAAGCATTGTGTTTGATTTGTTACAGAATATGGTACATTTTTTCACTTTTGACAGCTACCTCTGAAGAGCTAAGGCTCACCTTTATGGTGAGGGAATCAGTCAAATGGTAAGCAGGTCTCATGCAAAACTCAGTCAGAAATGCAATACCACGCAGCATGACTTTTGCCTGAATTGACAGTGGGTGAACGAAACAAACAAACTATTGCCAGACTGTATTAAAAGAAAGAAAAGTAGCATAAGGGAAAGAGTAAGAGTAGTATTGAAATATGAAACTGAAGTTCAATGATATGGTAAGGGTCATTATCAACTAGCTTGTCCTGAACAGAAATTTGACACACTAACAGTCCTCCGAAATTTCTCTCTCACATAGACCCTACATCTCTGCAGGGTAATGTAGAAGTGAAACATTAAACTGAGGCTCAATGTAAGAGTAAGAGTAGAACTGAAATATTAAACTGAGGCTCAATGTAAGAGTAGAACTGAAATATTAAACTGTGGCTCAACAAGAGTAAGAGTAGAACTGAAATATTTGCTGAGGCTCAATGTAAGAGTAGAACTGAAATATTAAACTGAGGCTCAATGTAAGAGTAGAACTGACATATTAAACTGTGGCTCAATGTAAGAGTAGAACTGAAATATTAAACTGAGGCTCAATGTAAGAGTAAGAGTAGAACTGAAATATTAGCTGAGGCTCGGGACTGCCTAGAGTAGTTGATAGTAGCTCGGCCTGCTAGCTGTGAGACGCCTCATAGCCTGGTTCGGACCACTGTCCGGCATTTGTTCGAGTCCCCTGGTCTTACTCAGGACGATAACGTGAGTACTCTGAAGTTGAGAAAATCTGCCTGTATGGCGAGGGAATACTAATTACGAGTACATTGAGCACACGGCTGCTAGTGTAAAGTAATTTACAATGTCACATGCTGCCATTGTAAGAAATTGAAAACGGATTTTCGCCTGAGTTGAAAGCGGACGAAAAAAAAAAAAAAAAAAAAAAAAAAAGCTGAGGCTCAATGTAAGAGTAAGAGTAGAACTGAAATATTAAACTGTGTCTCAATGTAAGAGTAAGAGTAGAACTGAAATATTAAACTGTGGCTCAATGTAAGAGTAAAAGTAGAACTGAAATATTAAACTGAGGCTCAATGTAAGAGTTAGTTAGTCTTTCCTCTTGGGCCTGTGGGCGCATAGGGCAGAGGTCATAGCTCTCCATGTCTCGAGGTTCGTTGCTATTTGTTTTAAGTCTTTAATGTTTACTAGGCCCATCGTTGGCCTTCTCTGGTGATGGTTCTACGGAGAGTCTCTCTTGGTCTTCCTCGTTTTCTTTTTCCCTCTGGTGTCCATATGAGGGATTGGTAAGGAGTCTTCTCTCATCCATTCTAAGTGTGTGGCCGATGTAGTTCCAGCGGCGCTTTTTTATAAAATTTGATACATTTTCTTGCTTGGTCTCTTGTCTTATTTGTGTATTGGGTCTGAAATCTGACCATTTGAGGTTCAGTATTCTTCTAAGACATTTATTCTCAAAGTTATCTAATTTTCTTTCTAGAGCTTTTGTTGCTTTCAACTCTATCCATAAGTTAATACTGGAATAATGTAAGAGTAGAACTGAAATATTAAACTGTGGCTCAATGTAAGAGTAGAACTGAAATATTAACTGAGGCTCAATGAAAGAGTAAGAGTAGAACTGAATAATTAAATTGAGGCTCAATGTAAGAGTAGAACTGAAATATTAAACTGAGGATCATTATAAGAGTAAGGGTAGAACTGAAATATTAACTGAGGCTCAATGAAAGAGTAAGAGTAGAACTGAAATATTAAATCGAGGCTCAATGTAAGAGTAGAAATGAAATATTAAACTGAGGATCAATATAAGAGTAAGGGTAGAACTGAAATATTAAATTGAGGCTCAATGAAAGAGTAAGGGTAGAGCTGAAATATTAAACTGAGGCTCAATGAAAGAGTAAGGGTAGAACTGAAACTGAGGCTCAATGAAAGAGTAAGGGTAGAACTGAAACTGAGGCTCAATGAAAGAGTAAGGGTAGAACTGAAACTGAGGCTCAATGAAAGAGTAAGGGTAGAACTGAAACTGAGGCTTAATGAAAGAGTAAGGGTAGAACTAAAACTGAGGCTTTGACCATTGGCACACTATGACTAATATGGGGAACATCAGAGCGGCTGCCTTTAGTTCCCAGTGTTTTTGTGATACCCAACTGGGACTGGGTCGACAATAGAGCTGTTATGGTTGTTAATAATTCCCCTCCTACTGTGAAATTTATCCCAGGATCACACGCCCATGAAGCAAATTCACTAACCGCTATGCTATTGCATCTTTGACAGTCGCATGGCAAAGATTTTATCTTCTGCCTTTGACAACCTTTTACAGTTGTCAGAACATTGTGTTTGCCCACAGCCAACTCTAGATAACTAGGCCAGACAACTGACGGAAATCCTGACCTAGATCAGAGCGGGAGGGGGGGCTGGAATATATAGATGTTTGATAGAACACTGCAAGCTTTTTGCAATTTTACTCAATTCTGTGAGTCCATTATTTATTGGTGAAAAATATTCATACTATTGATATTCCTTATTGTTAAACTTAACTTTTTGGATAATATAACTTCGATTTAGCATTTTGTGTTGATTTTAAAATGAATTTGTAAATATATACCAATACTGGAATGTGAGGTCACGTGGTGTAGTTGTGGTCTGATTTCCCTTAATTCTTACCTGAGTCCGAAGTCCTATAAGTTTATAGTTGGCTCTGGTTTGCCCTACTCAAGCAGATGATCTTCTGAAGTGTCCACTTCTACTAGTTGTTATTCTGTGCCCAAAACTGCATTTCCTGCACTAGTGTATTACCCATTCCCCACCATTGGATGGGTCTGCAGAAATTTCCTTTGTTAACTTGTCTGTATAATGATCATAAATATTTGATACAGGACTTGTTTTATTGCATAAATTATTTTAATTGTTGGTTTGGCTTCTTACAATATTTTGTTTAAAAATATGGTTCTTAATATTTACTTACTTGTTTCTCCAAACCACAGCTTCCCTTCATTTCAAGTTCTAGCATTAGGACAGGTAAGACATACATTGTATGCTGTGTTTAGTTGAATAAGCAATAATGAATTTCAGGGGAATGTTTTGTGCTGCATACCTCTGTTGTGCTGCTATTTTTGCCACTCCAATCTTCAATCCAAGCTCTTGCAATCTAGCTGTTGATGTGGATTGGTTTAGATGAAAGTCCTCTTTGTGGCCACGTTTTTTGAGGCGTTGAGAATGTCAGCTTTATCCATTGGCTGAGCTCCCGATATGGTGACAGAGCCTGTCTGTTCTCTAATTGCCATCAACACCGATGTACTTCAGAATGAAGATGAATGTAATACTGTGAATTGTTGACACTTGTAGGGATTAAGTTTATTATCTGCACACCAAATCAACCTACATCTTATGGATCATACACAATAAATCATTCAGAATGTCAAAGGTACAAAGCACAAACTCGTGAGCTTCAGCGGCAATCCTAGGGATCCCTGGTAAAATGCACTTGTGAACTGAACAGCTTAGTCCGGATTCAAACCTATGACCTTTGGAATGCAAGGCAAAGGATCACTTTGCCTTAGAGACCCTGTATACCCTTCCCTTATTTATCTCAATCACCACCGACTATCGGTACTTTTAATGCAAACATGTCTGCTCTCTCATTACCATAAACTTCTGCATGTTTGAGATAGAAGATTCATGTAAGACCTTGAAGATTAGAAACATCTCTAGACACCATCTACTTGAAGAAGAAATAGAAAAAGAACTGCCGATGACATTGTATTGTGGAGTAGTAGGATGAAACTACTTCAACATCAGTTTTTGTTGGCTCTCGCTCTCTCTTGCGATCGTTCTTTTTGGCCATTTTGATCATTCTTATTGGGATATAAACAGCCTTTGCCAAGAATGTTTTTTTACGTCACAATCTTCAGTACCATTTGGAGCTCAGGTGCTTGTCCTTCGGCAATGTGTCCGATTTCAACTAGCGTTTAGTGGATTCGCTCTCCATCAGCCTTTGGCTGTCCACAGCTGAGTTGCAAGGCAGCAGGTTGGGTTGGCCTAAGATGAAGACAAAGTTACTGCTGAAGAGACATTGAAGATGGGATCATATGACAACTATCAATCTTCGACTGCCTATCCATTAGCTAAGAAGTAAATACCAATTGTGTTTGTTATAAATAAAATCCAATGTATTTTTATGCTATATGTTTATTTCAGATTGTTCTGGTATAGGGGAATTATATATTGCAAAGTCATGAGGTTGATAACTTTCCCACATTTATCATGGGATACAAAAGAAAGTAGTATGATATTACTTAAAATATAATATAGACACCATTAGTGAAACAAAGAATATAGACAAAGTATTTTGAATACCATGATAAATATGGAGGGTTCAGAGACTTTTCTTCAAACACACATATCAACCACTAGTTAACCACTTTGTGTGATTTGTATGTGATCGGGAGCCTAAGAGTGATTGTACATCATGCCAGTTATGTGCCTAGAAGTAGGCCAGCACATCCTGACTCTTCTCCTTTGACCTGCCCGGGCTTGGGTAACCCTGCTGGCATAGCTCTCGGTCAGTGAGTGATAGAAGCCCCCACCACTACAAGGTAATGGCCTCATGGTGGGCGGGAACCAGCACATCTGATTTCTGCTTTTATTTACTAGGTACATCCTAGGTCCGACATCGTCCCCTACACTTGCATTGTAAGTTGCAGGATTTCAGCTTCCTTTGTAGGCCCAGGCACCACACTGGGGTTAAAGGTGAGAATTGACTTCATTGCACTGGGATTTACCACATATGATACCCAAAATTATGTGTTACTATTAAACTATTTTAAAACCTTTTTAATTTGAAGCTCACATTGTTTTCCCAGACTTTTAAAGGCTGATGTTTTTTGACAATTCCTAGCAATATATATTTTTTGTATCCCCCATGCATCATATTTGCTATTCAAATGTGAAATGTTCTGTTATTTTTATAATAATTTTTGATTAAAGCAGATATCTCCAGTACTTGTCATAGTGTCATTATACTTGTTTTATCATAGCTTATCTGCAGTCCTAACTTTTGACACTATGAATGATGAGTTGTTGGTTGTTTTTTTGCATATCTTGGTTGTTGTACATAACAGTGCAATATCATCTGCAAAACCCGAATGAGGGTGATACTGAACTTTAATTGTTATAGTAAAATATTTGGTTGAGGGCTATGTCCTTTGGGATATGCCACTATTTTCATTTTTTCCAGTAAATATAGCCAGTTAGGTAAACAAAATTTTAGTAGTAGTAACTAAATTGTTTGTAATGTTTACAAAGCTTCAGCAATGAATGAGAGAATGATTTAGTTATGAATTAGAGAAAGCTTCAGTTATGGTTAACACTAAGGTTATAGGGACAAAGGCAAAACTTCAGATGAGTAGAGAAATTTCAGTTATGGTTTAATTAAGGTTCAGTTTTGACAAGCAAAGCTTCAGTTATGAGTGAGAAACACTTAGTTATGAATGAAGAAACTTCATAACACTACTGTTCAGTTATGACAGAGGCAAAGCTTCAGTTATGACAAGAAATCATTTATGAATGTCGCAAATTTCAGTAATGAAAAAAATTTCAGTTATTAATATCAACTTGAAAGTTATATGCGCTTTTTATGGTAAACATGGGCCAGTTTCGAGTTAATAACCTGAATTAGGTTGTGTTATTGATTAAGAAAATTATTGATATGATTTTATTGTTAGATTGTTTTCAGTTTGTAGTTGAGTGTGGCCTTCTTTCTAAACTGTTTGATAAAGTCAAGAAAATATAAATGATATAAAAACACAAAACGTGTGTGTTAACATAATGAATATATTAATATTGGGACATTCTAATTAATTGCACTAGTTTAAATTTTATACAATTAGTTGTCCAGTTATACAATAATGTCCAGTTATCAATTAGTTGTCCCAATTATACAATGATGTGTCCGTTATATAATTATGTGTCCCAGTTATACAATTATGTGCCCCAGTTATACAATGATTTGCCCCAGTTATACAATGATATACATTTATTAACCTTCATGATAAAATTTATAAAGGAAGTAAAATGGTGAAAAAAGAAGAAGAGACAATGATTTGTCCCAGTTATACAATTATTTGTCCCAGTTATACAATGATATACATTTATTAACCTTGCCATGATACACTTCTATAAAGAAGTAAATGGTGGAAGAGAAGAAGAAGATACAATGATGTGTCTCAGTTATACAATTATGTGTCCTAGTTATCAATTATTTGTCCAGTTAACAATTGTGTGTCCCAGTTATACAATATGTGCCCCAGTTATCAATGATTTGTCCCAGTTATACAATGATATCATTTATTAACCTTCCCTATACATTTCTATAAAGAAGTAAAATGGTGGAAGAAAAAGATACAATATTGCCCCAGATACAATATTTGTCCCAGTTATACAATGATTTGTCCCAATTATGACTTGTTCCATTTATCACTACTTACCCAAAAGATCATTCTTTCTTCTTAAAACCCCATAACGATCATTGTTAAACCACTTTTGTGATTTATATGTGATCTGAGCCTAAGAGTGATTTATACAGTGAGTTGACCTACAAATAGGTCAGACATCCGATTTCTGCAGTTTTTTATTTATCAGGGAAGCTTCCTGGGCCCCTACCTATACCTCTTTCAACATGCCCTGAGGTTCAGTGTTTATTCTTTCCCAGTGTGGACCCCGACAACACATAGTCGCTATTTGCCCAAGAGATAATTAATTGTTCAGTTATAAAATTAATGTTGTAATTAGTATTACTGGTCCCAGCTTTATATTTGGGTCCAGTTATTTACTGTGGGTCACTGATGGAAAGGTTAATAACACTGATGTACCACATCAGTGGAAATTTTAGGGTAGAAGACTAGAGTGACCAAACATTATTGAGGAAACCCTGATCATTTACTATTGTTGCCTATTTTCGTATCCCAGGTGGATGATGGAGTAAGGTGGGAGCTTTAATTTGCATTCCAGACCAGATGAGTGCCCTTGTCGATTATATCCGTGTTTATTTAGTGTATTTATTCATGAAGTTATTGAATTCCAATTTTTTTTTGAATTTCTTTCTGTTCTTTCTGCCTAATCCAGTGCCATTATTCCCCAAAGTCCACCTGCTCAAAGTACGGATGAGAAGTTGATTAGATATCGCTCTCTCTCAGAAGACGATACTGCTGAAATTCCCAACTTAACTTCTAATTATTGCAATCGTCCAGTGTTCAGACTCGCCATATCACATAAATGAGCGCTGCGCTTGATAACATCAGCTATGTCCATACTTCTGTCAGCTTGAGTCAGGGCATTGTTTGCAAGAAAGTCTGCACTTTGTTGCCCTGTACTCCAGCATGTCCAGGTGTGTACAGCCAAGTTAGTGTCTTGAGATGTGACCTCTGAATGTTGTCCACCCTTTCCACATGCATACTTCCAGATTGGGGAGCACAGTGTTGGGCCCTTCTCAGTGACCCCACGATGAGTGTTGTGACAACATCACACAGTCATATTTTATTTTAGAACAATTCTGGTATCTAATAAAGCTTGCTGACCTGTAGCATTTGGGGTTCAAAAAAAATCAGTGTTTTAATTCGAACTTAGACCACCTATCTAGTAGCTCATGAAACTAGGCTATATTTCAGCTCCTGCTTCTTCAAATGCTCCATATCGACCACTTGTTAATCACTGTGTGATTTAGGTGATCGAGTTTAAGAACAATATGCAGCTGCGCCTACATGTAGGCCAGCACATCCGATTTTTGATGCTTTTAATTTACTAGGTAGTTTTTCTAGGTCCTACATCAGTCACCTCTTACGACATACCTTTGAGGTCACATTGCTACTATTCTTTGCTTCCCTTGTGGGCCCCTGGATCACACAACGATTGTTCAGCTAAATCACATTGATAGAAAAGTAAAACTGAAAAGTACAGGATAATGAAATATTATAGGGTTATATGCTGTTGATTATTTTTATAATGAGTGTATATGGTTGCTATCAACAGGTTTGGCCACTTCCACTTGTGTACATTGGCAATTTGATATTTGGTCTTGGTGAACCAAAAATTAAATGGATTGCTAGGAAAGAAATTATGCACGTTGTCATGTCATTTTTTGAATGTTGATTACCAAGGAGTTTAATTGCTAGTATCTTTTGATTATCCTGGGAAATTGTGTATAGTTAGTTTTGACCATTATTTCCCCGGTGTTGCCGGAACCTGCAAAGGGTGCAAAGAATAGTAACACTGTGACCTACAAGGCATGTCGTAAGAGGTCACTGATGTAGGACCTAGGGAAGCTACCCTAGTAAATAAAAAGCATCATAGAAATTGGATGTACTGCCCTACTTGTAGGCACATAATTTACGACGAAATTGCTTAGGCCAGATCACAACAAATCACACAAGTGGTTAACAAGTGATCGAATGGAGCATTCAAGAAGAAGTGTTTGACAAAGTACTACAAAACATAAACATTTTTGATTTGAACAAATTTTATCTACTATTGCAGTCTCCCCATGTTTACAGTTCTATGGAGATTCTCAATATTATTGACCATGTTTCAGAGTACTTATGTACTAAAGTAAGTACTGTTTCAATAATTCTCAGTTTTAAAACAGCTTAGCATGAGAGATTTTTTTTTTTTTTTTTGTAACTTGTAAGAGTAGGGTTAATAATACATCACTCTGAAGGTCTCGTGACAGAAGGGCCAAAGACTTACCTTTTTCCTTCCTTCCTTCCTTTCGCTCGCGGGAAATATGTCTATATTTAAAGTTGTCTTTTGTATGAACTTCACTGTCTTTTGTAGCTCACACAGAGATCCGTGTAGTTTTCTGTCGAGTGTTTTTTCGTTAGGCCAGTGAGTTTGCCTCATGTATCATATTCGGGCAGTCTTGAATTATGTGCTTGCAGTCTGGGCGCCTGTCCACATGTTACACATGGCTGAATTGTCAATCTTGAATTTGTATACATGGCTGTGGAGCCGATTGTGTCCTGTTTTTAAGGTCTCTTCACCCTTCGCCCTGGGGAAGATAGGTCCGCAACCAAAGGGCCCTTTCCCAAGCCCGCCTATCCAAGGCCATCCTTTCCAGATCTCGCCACTCTCCCCGGGCCCCCTTGCATTCCATCTCTAACTCCCGCTCCAGGTGTTTCTGGGTCCTCCCTTACTCTCTATTGCCCTGGGGGGTTTCCCTCGGGGAGCCTGTCTCACGATGCTGTCAGGGGGTTTTCTCAGTGTGTGTCCTATCCATCTCCACCTTCTGCTCATTATCTCTTGTTCCACCTGCCGTTTTCCTGCCCTATCCCACAGCTCTCTGTTTGTGGTCCTGTCGTACCATCTCAGATGGAGTATCCTGCCTAGGCATCTATTGATGAATGTCTGCAACTTTTTGGTGTTCACCTTAGTCGTTCTCCATGTTTCTGCTCCATACAGAAGGACAGACTTGACATTTGAGTTAAATATCATTATCTTAGTTTTATTCCTAATCATTCTTGAACTTCATATGTTCTTCAGAATGGCAAATGCTGATCTTGCCTTTGTATTCTAACCTTAACATCTTCATCTGTGTCACCTTGAATGTTGACGACACTTCCCAGATATGTAAATGTGTCCACCTTTTTTAGTGGTGATCCTCCCCAATAAGATTGGGTCTCTTGAACCAGCATTTAATCTCATGATCTTTGTTTTCTCCCCATGAATAGTCAGGCCTAGTTGCTGTGAGACTGTTTCTAGTTTTGTTATTTTCTCTTTCATCTGCTGGGGTGGTTGTGAGAGAGAGTGCTAGATCATCTGCAAAATCCAGATCCTCCAATTGACTCATCATGGTCCATTGTATTCCATTTCTTCCCCTGGCAGTTGTTGACCTCATTATCCAGTCAATAGCCAGCAGGAAAAGGAAGGCGAAAAAGGCAGCCCTGCGCACACCAGTCTTTATTTCAAGGCCTCTGCCGCTTTTCTTTCACGCAGTACTCTAGCCGTAGTCTCCCCATACATTTTCTTTATTAATTGGTTAGCTTCTGGGGACGCATAGTGTCAGAAGTTTCCCAAATGTTTCCCTGTCTAGGCTATCGAATGCCTTTTCATAGTCCACAAAGTTTATGTAGAGGGGGTGAGTTCCACTCGATGCTCTGCTCCACTTTAACCCTAGCGTGATATTTGATCTGTGCAGGATCTGTTTGCCTAAATCCTGCTTGTTCATCCCTTAGTACTGCATCTGTAGTTTCCCCGAGTTTTCTAGGATGATTCACTTAGTATTTTGCCTGGTACAGACAGGAGCATTATTCCTCTATAGTTCGAGCATTCTTGGAGATCACCCTTTAGGTAGTTTGACTATATAGCCCTCTCCAGTCTTTTATTTCTTCTCTCCCAAATTTTCCCAACAAGCCATGTAACATGTCTGTTGAGATGTCAGCATTTGCTTTTATGGCCTCTGCAGGTATACCATCTGGGCCTGTAGCTTTACCATTTCGTAGTTGGGGGAATGGCCTTCTTTATTTCCCCTTTGCTTGGCTTGCTACGGTTGTTGATCTTTGAGCGATCTATGTCCGTTGGCCGGGAACTGGCTATTTAAAGGTCTTGAAATGTTCTGCCCACCTCTGCATCTGTTCTTGAGCATTGCAGAGTAATCTTCCAGCCTTGTCCTTAATTGGTTTATTTATTTGTTGGTATTTCCCTGTCAATTTTCTTGTGTTATCGTATAAATCTTTCAGGTTACCCTTAGCTGCGCCTCTTCTGCTTCTTGCCAGGTCATCTATATACTTTTTTATCTGCTTTTATACTTCTCTTCACCTCCCCGTTGGCTTTGTGTATTTTTTTGTGCGGCCTTTTCTGTTCTTGTTCTGCTATTACAGAGGTCAGCCTTTCTGCCTCTTCTCTCTCTTATCTTATCTAACGTTTACTCTGATAGCATTCCCTTGTGGCATATCTTTTCTCCAAGGGTAGTTTCACACGTCTAGTCCAGGTTTTTTAACTTATGCCCGTGGTCTTCAACTTCCTTCATCAACTTAGGCTTTAATTTGTTGGAAATTGTGACACTTAAATATATCCTTTCCCCTTTTGCTCCTTCAAATGTCCACATTTTATCTCACCCTGTTACATGCTGTCATCATGAATCTCTTGGGGTTTTATTGCACCTTTTTTATAACAAGGTGGTGATCAGAGACCCATCTGCCCCCTATATACTTTTTCGTGACAGTGACCTTCTGAACTTCCCTGTTATGCAGATGTGGTCGATTGGTTTTCTGTCCTGTGGTCTGGATATCCATGTAGTGTGTGGGTTCTTTTTTGCTGAAAAAGGCTACCTCCTATAACTAACTGGGTTTTTTCCAAAGATCCCCAAACATCTCTCCATTTTTATTTATTTCCAGTCTGTGTTCGCCCATGGTTCTCGAAGCCCCTGTTGTCTCCCTATCTTTGCATTAAAGTCTCTAGCAAAAAAAGATCCTTACTTTAAATTTGCCTAATACACCCTGTAACTTATTGTAAAACTCTTCTTTTTTTTGTTCTTTGCTGTCATTTGTTAAAGGAGCATTGACCATGTTCAGTTAATTTTTGCATTGGAGGTTTGAAGTTGCCCGAAAATTCTTGGTCCTAACGGGCCCCATTCAATTAATGCCTTGTGCTTGTTTGGCCAACATCAATGCTACCCTCCATGTGTGGTGCGCCCTTTCCCCCTTCTTCCGAGTACAGTAATGATTCCCCGTTTTAAGTCTAGTGTGTCCTGATTTGTCCATCTGGTTTCGCCAGTCCCAGGATGGCCAGTCCAATGTCCTCATTTCCCATGCCACCTGTGCTGTCTTCCCAAACCAACATCGGTTGCGGACATTCCAGGTGCCAACCTTTGGAAACTTCCGGGGTTTAAAGAAAGGGGAGTCAGGCAGCCCGATTTTTTTCAATTTCACGGTCGCTTCATGAGTCCCTCTACTTGGGTCCCTCTTCCTCGGTGGCAGCTTTGAATTTTCTTGGTGTGGTTTCTGTAGCTATCTGGTGTTTTACGGTGGGTAGCCAGCCCACGACAACCTCCTCAGTCGCTCTTACGACATGCATGGCAGGGACATGGTTATATTCTTTACATCCATTTGGGGCCCGAACCACTCGGGCGCCTGTTCTAAGGTGCAGAATGACAACTTGTTCCAATCTGCTCATATTATAGTAATCGCCTTGTGTTGGTATTTGTGACTTTCTATTGATTAATCATTCTTTTTTTTTGGGGGTAGGTAACTGACATCCGGGTTTCTCTCCCGCAGCACCTTCCTTGGCCAATCGGGGCGCTGTTTCATTTCCTGGTATTCCACAGTGAGAGGGTATCCCCTGCAAGACGACCCCAGCTGCTTTTTGGGCAATTTAGGGCAGTAAGGTCTGTAGACCTGGCAATTTTCTGGGCTGGAGTGCTTGGAGTGCTGATTTTGCATCAGTCAAAATACAACAGGTTGAGGATCGGGGCTGGGATTCAACAGTTTTCAGTTGCCACCTTGATTGCCTGAATTTCTGCATCCAGTTGTGACAGAATTTCCCGCTGGTACTTTTAATTGCATCTCTAGCGTTGTTTGGGTATTCTATGTTCACTCCTGCCCTCCATTCTTCCTGCATTTTCTGCTGACCCATCAGTGTATACCGGGCCCAGAGATCATGTGGGTATTCTTCATCAAGTAAACTGGGGGACACTCACCCCTCGTTCAAAGGCACTCAGTTTATTTAGCTGCCTGGAGTGATCAGGATATTTTTTAGAGATCCCTGATCTCAATGTAGTTAAGATTGGGTGCCTAGTCCTATTGGAGATGGACGATAAAACGATATTCAGTGTCGGTTAGTATGTAAAAGAACCCTGGGCATTTGAAAATTGATAAAGAGGCTAACAAAATTCATTAAAAAAATATTAAAATAAAATTCAGACACAAATATTGTTATCTTAAAAAATTTCACTGGAAAACCCCCGCTAACACATTGTTATTCATCAAAGTGCAATGATGATTGTCCGATCAATCAACATCACACTAACTTGTTGTTGTATCTATGGAAAATGTTTTGAGCAAACTAAAATATGTGTATCTATATTTCTTTCGTATAAGAGCATCTTGGTTTGTTCAGATGTCTGTTTATCTTATGATTTTTGGTCAATTGTTGCTGCCGGGTAAGTTTTGATAACAGTAAATGGTTCATTTTATTTAACAACTTAAGGGGATTCGGGGCTTGAAAATCAAGAATCTATTTTCGTTGTTTTCATATTAAAATAAAATTTGTATAAGCATTTTGAAAGAGTATGACTTAGAATATAGAAAATTTAAAAAAGTCAAATGTTATGGAAACAATACAAAATGGTCCTAAAAACAAAATTTAAAATTTTTAAGCCTGAATCTAATGAATGTAAAAGAATTTGTTTTCACCTAATGCTAATTAATATCTTTAAAAAATTTCACATGATTTTAGGGTATATTAAATATTTAATTTGTTATAAATTTTTGGAAAATTCTCAAAATTTTGGTCAAAAGCTGTTTTTGGAGGGTAAGTTTACACAAAAATTCATATAAAATGTAATATTTAATATATCCTAAAAAGAATGTGTAATTTTGTAGATATTAAAATTTTCACCTTAGAGTGAAAACAGAATTCATTTATATTCATTAACTTTAGAGCTTAGGGATTTGAAATTTTGTGTTTTCCCTTTTGTATTGTTTCCATGGCAACGGGTTTACTATTTTATTTTTTTCTAATTTTTCTACTATTCTAAGTCATAATCTTTCAAAATTGTTGTACAAATTCTACATTAATACCAAAGCAACGAAAAAAGTTTCAAGACCAGAGTCCTCCCTTAACAGACATTTTTTTGGCATTTGTTTCTATATAAACACATATTTGTTTATATAATTATAAATTTGATAATCTATTCTGTATTTTATTGACACAATATGGCCTCTCCTGAGGTGTAGAGAAGTCCACATCATTACTATGTTCTTATCTCAAACTTCACTGATATGTTATATAGGGTGTTTAAGATAAAGTACCGGCAAGTGAACCAATCTATATGTTTTTGAAAATGAGAAGGTTCAATTATGACATAGTATAGGTCAAGTGAGCAAGTCTTTTGTTGTTTGTAATTATGGTGCGGAAGGGGCAATGGGAAACCCAAAGTGACCCAGAACGGCCCGTCAGAACCGTTTAAATAGTAATAGACAGAACGCATGCGACGTGACCACTTTTAATTTGTTAATGGATATGCTTTTATCTTGAACACCCTGTATTAGTTGTTTGCCCTTCCGATGTTAGAATATATATAATATGTCATATCCATCTCCAGCATCTCTTTTGGATGATGATGTTCATATTCTTTTGCTGACACTGTGTAAGAAGTTCTTGGTTAGAGATAGTACGTAAGCGAAAAATATGTAAAAAATTTGTCAGAGACAAGTATGAAAGCAGAACAATTTGGACATATCTATTCTGAAATCTTGTAAAATTGTGAACCCCCAGAACAGTTCCATTCTGGCTTCTTTCTGCATAGATAAAAAAATACACAAACACAACAGCTCTTCAAAGCACTGTACAACATAAAACTACAGGGTTTTTAGGCTGAAGAACAAGAGCCCAACCACTGTTGGATCATTTAAAAAGAAGAAGTGGAAAAAAGTTATCTGCTTTAGGCCGAAAACTTCGGTTTCGATGCGCTAATCCTACATTAGTAGGGCCTAACGTGGCGCAATGTTCTAACTGTTTTTGGCAAAGACTGTTTATATATCACAATAAGAATGATCAAAACGGTCTTGCTGCCAAGCAAAACATGTTTTGTGCCATATCCTTCTTACAGCTCAGCTTTTGCTACATGTGTATTTCTTATATTCCCTCACCTGAAATCAGAGCTGGGGGACCACCATTTAGCTTGTCAACTGACATTATTAAGAGGCTTATTCTGAAAGTATTTCCAAAAGACAGATTCCAGCATGTCTTCAAGAAACAGCAGACACATTGCTCTCTCTCTAGCATGTAACGCCTATGGTGTTTAGGGCAGTGACAAAAAGAGCGTCATTCCTCCTCTGTTCTTTTCCATCCTTTGTATTGTGTTCCAGCTGTGATTCATTTCTTTCAGTTCCTGTTCTCTTCCAGGTCATTTCCACATTTTTGTTTGCCTTTCAGAAACATTGAAAGTACATTCTTTTTCTTCAACCGCTCCATGTCGACCACTTATTAACCACTCTGTGTGATATGTATGTGATCTGAGCCCAAGAGTGATTGTACATTGTGCCAGTTTGTACCTACAAATAAGCCAGCACATCCGATTTCTGCAACGTTTTTGATTTACTAGGTAGCTTCCTAGGCCCTTACATCAGTCACCTCCTACGACATGCCTTGTAGGTCACAGTGGTACTACTTTTGCTTCCCGTGGGCCCCGTACCACACAGGCGGAAAGTACATTCACCTCAATGGGGACTAATTTTAAAAAGATCATATCAAACCAAACCCTGTCTAATGTATTTTGTAAAATAAAAATTTTTTCCCATTCTTCTCTGACTAGCTCTCATATATATAATCTATATATTTTGTGTTGGTATCTTATATAAAATGTGAAAACTTTGAATAATCTCCACAGAGCTGATCTATCTTTGATCGAGTAGGCTATACATTTATCTTGTTAAATGATGTAGCAACAGCAGCTAATGGTGTATACACAAAACAGAAATTGGAGGCAAAGGTAGATAAGTGTTTAATTTGTGTTGTTTTTGTGTGCACAATTTTATTATCTGCTGCTGATGGTGACTTGAGTATCTTTGTGTCTGCAAAGAGTACATTGATGTCGCTTTTTAACTGATTGTGATGAAACGTCACTTGAATGCACAAAATGGCTTCACGAATGGATGAAATGTCACTTAAATGATATGTACTATTTAGTTGCTTTTCCATTACTTTTCGTTCCTATTCAACTTTTATATTAGCAAGCTACTTAAAAGTGAAGTGTAAACAATAACAAACGATTTCATTATGGCTTTACTAGAAACCAAGTTTAACATTCGTTCTAGTTACCCTGTGATATAAAAAAAAACTTGAGATTTTTCATGAATGGTCATAATAATAGTTTGTAAACAGTTAGTAAACAATGTATCCATTCGCAATTTTCTTAATGTTTATGTATTCATAAACGGATCACCAATATAAAGAGAGCAATCGCCATCAGTCGGACTTGTTTATTCAAGCTATTGTTCATCAAGACCCTTGGTAGTTGGAGTTTTGCTCTCCCAATTTCATTGTTATTTTACTGCATGCTAATATATTTCCTGTAGTATAGTTAACACTGCATTATATTTGCTAATACAGTAAATAATTTGTAAAACTATATCCATTTGTCGTCAATTTGATATAGAATAAGCCATATTGCAAATCATATTTAGAAACAATATTTTAGTTTTGCTAAACTATGAGTGCTTTTTTAAAATAAAAAATTAATTCCGTCTAGAGGCAAAATACTCTGTAGCAAATCGTTAAACACTGAGTACACTGAATCTTTAATTTGTTCACACCAATCGCCTGTGTG
The DNA here is from genome assembly GCA_020796225.1 of Arion vulgaris. Lineage (NCBI taxonomy): Eukaryota > Metazoa > Mollusca > Gastropoda > Stylommatophora > Arionidae > Arion > Arion vulgaris. Next base: position 17,416 of record JADZMA010000851.1, read on the forward strand.
CTGCCAGGTCCACAACGGAGCAAAGTGTAGTAACACTGACCTACAAGGCATGTCGTAAGAGGCGACTGAGGTTGTGGCCTAGGAAGCTACCTAGTAAATAAAAAGTTTTGCAGAAATCATATGTGCTGGTCTACTTGTAGGGCATAACTGGCACAACGTAAATCAATCTTATGCTCAGATCACTTACAAATCACAAAGACTAGTTAACAAGTGGTCAGTATGGAACGCTCAAGAAAGAAGTTCCACCATCGTTAATTGCATTAAATAATATATATATATATTTAATGAGACCCATAACGAAACAAAAGAGGAGCAGATAGCCTAAAGAAACAGACACTTAAACAGACCTCATGATGAAGTCTTCTTGAGGAACTGAAAGATGTTGAATTATCCTGGAAAGTGATTAAGAAAATTGTCAGAGACTGGGAAAAATGGAAGACAACTGTTGAGGTCCTATGCTCTATGAGGAGCGAAGAAAAATAAGTAATATATAAATATCTACACTGTTACTACTGTCAACATAAAAAAAATGAGATGAAGAAAGTAATAATAGAAGTGCAAAAGAAAAGCAAACAACAAAATCTATATCTCAGTGTGGCAAAACAAAAATAATGATAGTGATAAAACAAACATGACAAATGATATTTTACCAGCTTAAGAGAAATGGACAATTTGAATAGTTTTAACTCCTTGTTTACCTGAGGTTATAGGTCGAACACGCCTAGCCTATCCTAAGCTTGCTTCTAGCATTTCAGCCATTTCTACAAACTTATTTGAAAATTTAATTTAATTTTTTTGAATATTTGTTTGAAATTTTGTATTTTGAAATAAAATATGTATATGTATGTTTTGATAATAAAATTTGTGTTTGTACTGCTCTATGTACTAGTAGTACTTGCTATTTGCTCATTACTAGTACTTGTGACAGGGTCAGTTCTAGAACGCTTGCTTGGACGTAAATCACATTCATGAGTATCACTATTTTCGTCATTAGTGTCTCTCACCTGTACAAAATTTTCAGAATCTGAGTGAACAGATTCACTTAATGAGAATATATCATCATCTCCGCTATCTTCATCGTAAATATGTCATATCACCATATGACAACAACGGCAAAGCTTTTTTCTGTCAGTGTAATCGTCCTGATAGATTTCCTACACGCCATTTTGCTTGAAATATTTTTGACAAAGAGATTACTCTTTCAAAGATATAAATAACCTTCATACGGCGAAAATTGACCAATGACAATGTTTTATATAAGGGAAGATGTCCTCAATGCTATAAATAGTCTATTGTAACAGTAGTTCCCCGTTTACTACACATATTTTGACGATGAGTTTACTACGTGACCCTCACATAGTTGGGAGACACCAAGCGCATTCCTACTATGTCACCCTCACGTAGTTGGTAAACAAGGGGTTAATATCTCAGTTCACTGCTAATGAAATGGAAATTGCATGAAGGAAATTAAAAGAACAACAAACTTGGCTGTACAAAAACAAATTAAACAACTAAAAATAGTTTGGAATGGAACTGATAGAAAACAAAGATTAGAATACTAAGAGCATGATATTCCCAGTGGCAACATATGGGTGTGAAATGACAGTACATTTAACAAGGCAGAGGAAAAGAATATATGTGCTATAGACTAGTCCTCTGTATACCATAGACAGAGAAGAGAACAAATAGATCTATCTATATGGGACTCAAAAAAACAAAGTAAAACTGAATGATGCTACAAATAAGAATGAGAAAATTGAAGTATTTTGGACATAAAAAGACACAACTGGGTGAAGAAAACTGTTATGGATGGAGGTATCCCGGCAAAGAGGAGAAGATAAAGACCACAGAGAAGATGAATTCAGGATGTGACTGATGAATTTCTTTTTGTCGAAGATCAGGCAATTACATCAACAACAAAGGAACAGACTCCAGTTAACATGCAATGAATACAATATGAGAATAAACATTGACAAAACTGAAGTAATGACATTCAGCATAAGGAAACACTACTTCATTTTAATTATTGTAAATAGTGATAATAAATTGTCAACAAAATGCCATGTGACCTGACAGGGCTAGAAGTCAACAACAACAGTCACACTGCAAGTATTGTACTAGATGACACCTATGCATCAACATGTATACCCGTTGACATCTGCTGGTGGACACTGAGCACATATGGGTCTGTCCTGAATATCACTAGATCGATTACTTTCAATATCCAATGTCATAGTTTATAAATGTAGTATTTATTTCTAAATCTGTTATTTATCTTGTCTCCAGAGTCTTGGTAAATATGGACTTCTGTATTATAACTCTCTGATCATGTTTCTGCCAACTCTAGTTTTAACAATTTACAGTGGGGAATTAATAGAGGTGTTACATGTCAAACTCATTGTCACCTTATTCTTCTTCTATTCTTAACCCTTTCGCTGCTACATACTTTCTGAAGAGCATTAAAATAGCTACTCTTGTTTCTAGGTCACAAACGTGAATGCACGCCATAACAGTGACAGTAGCAATGTATAATGTGTTAACATCGCTCTTTAGCCCACAAAGGAGAGATAATAACAGATGTGTTAATGTGTCTTTAGAAGGCTGAGCTAAAATAGCTACTCTTTGTTTCTAGGTCACAAACGTGAATGTATGCCTATAACAGTGACAGTAGCAATGTATAATGTGTTAACACGTTTTTAGCCCAAGAGGAGAGATAAAACAGACAGTTAATGCGCCTTTGAAGTGAATGGGAAAACATATATATACATCCTTAGCAGCTGAAGGGTTAGCATCAAGTGCTTGAAAAATTTTTCTTTCTGATTTGTCTTTATAAGAAAAGCTGTGAATGTTACAAGACGAATAGATTGAGAAATGTTTTTTGACCACACCTCATTCCAACGTATTAGAAGACAAAAATAAAATTTTCAGTCCCTAATGAGAATGACACCAGATCTACTACCATCTTGGCCTATAACAACTGGCAACCCGGATAGAACCAGAAGGAGATCAAGAACCGATGGATAGTTAAATTCCAGATATCCGGACATCAAAGACAAACAACTACAGATAAACCAAAAACAAACATCGGGCACGGGATAGAAAACTGAAACCCACTTAGTTCATGGACAATTTGTTTTTTTGTAACCCTAGAATTTCCGGGCCGCGAAGAATAGAACAGAAATACTGTCCCCTATCACATGCCATGAAAGGCAATTAATAGGGTTGAAATAGGATCAATCCCACTGCAAGATAAACAAAAGTTGCAGAAACTTCTTCTTCACCCTTCAACCCATGGAGAATAGGTTCGAAACCCAAAGGCCCTTTCAACCCACCTATCCAAGGCCATCTTTTCCAGATCTCCCCACTTCTCCCCATTTTCCTTGTGGGACTGTCTTCTTCCTCGTGGGGTGAGCTATGAATTTTCCTGGCGGTTCTGTAGCTACTAATTCTTACGATATCAACGAATCAAGCTTCTGTATTTACGGATGGGTAGCCTCAACCCCCAACCTCCTTTGTGCCATTTTGACATGCGCAGGTAACAGGTTCTTTTTTTAAACCCTCAATTTGCCCGTAACTACGGGCGAACTGCAGAAACAGTGACAAAAACTAACCGCCCATGAAGATCCGATACCTTATTTGAAAGCTCAAGATTGAATTGTGTAGAAATTGTTGTCTCATTTGAGACGATAAGGACTGAAATGATGAAAGCTGTTATATTCTGTATGATCAACAATAAACAAGGAACAGGTTTTAAAGAGCTTCAAAAACAAATAGACAAACACGGACTAAACCACTACCCTAGTCCTTCACCAATCGCTTCTAGCTGCAATCAAGCGCTTTACGAACAACCAATGAGCCATTCTAAAAAATGACTCACGGGGAGTGTTTTTCCCAAACGCTCGCATAGCTAGACACAGAAACAATCAGGTAGGATTCAAACAGTGTTTGCACAAACACATGCTGTAAGCTTATTGTGTTTGTATATATTAGAGAGGGAACAATATCATACATACGCACATGTATACACATATAACAAACATGTATACATCATTCAAAATAGCTTCAAATTTATTAAGATGAGACAGGAGCCTCTTTCAAGAACCCCAGAGAAGAAATTAAATATGATCAACAAATAAAAAAGGAACAGGTATTAAGAGCTCAAAAACAATAGACAAACGAACTCAACCACTTACTCTAGTCCTACACACCAATTACTTTTACGGACACAACCAATGAGCCATTCTAAAAAATGACTCACGGGAGTGCTTTTCAAACGCTTGTTACAACAGACACAGAAACAATCAGGTAGGGTTCAACAGGTTTGCACAATTGGTGTCGGTATTTAGGAGATTAGGTGGTTGAGTCCGTGTTTGTTATTTGTTTTTCGAGCTTTTAATCCCTGTTCTTTATTTGTTGATCATATTCTTTTCCTAAGTTCCTTTCTAGGTTCTTGAAAGAGGCTCCAAGTTCCCCCTATATATTCTGTAGAATTTATATACTTTAATGTTACTTTTTGTTGATTCTACAAAATAAACTGAGATAATCCATTCCACGGGCCCTACATGTTGAACACTGGGCAGATCCAGTATTTTGTTCCATTTCCCTTCTATCGGTCTGGGGGGTTTTTATACTGAACTACTCGAAATTGTGCACTTCTAAAAACTCAGCCTCACTACCACAATAGTTGGAGTTCTAAAGGTATGTATCTATTGTTGATTCATAATACTTTATCATTGTCATTATTTTTATTTAAAATTAAGAACAGACAGTAGGACAGATGAATGGCAGATGGAAAATATCTGATTTCATACATTTTACGCCAGTGTTGCTGGACTAATGGAACAAGAATAGTAACACTGCAACCTCAAGGGCATATTGAAGAGGTGACTGAGGTAGGGGGAGGGAAGCTACCTAGTAAATAAAAAGCGCAGAAATTAGAGGTGCCACTTGTAGTCAATAACTGGCACAACATAATATTTTAGGCTCAGATCACTACAATCACAAAGAGTGGTTTTTAAAAAGTGGTGGATATGGAGCGTTTAGAGAAGAAAAAAAAAAGCAGATACATTTGTTAAACTGTAAGACGTAAATTTGTGCATTTATGTTTTGTGTTTGAATTTATGTTATGTTTGTTTTAATATGACGGTGAATGATTAAGATATTTTAAAAACCACACAATTATTTGTTGTTGTTTTTCTCATTGACCAATGAATTCAGGATAGTCACGGTGACTAGATGGCACCTCTGCTATTTATGAGGCTAGAATTTTTGTGTATATTCTTTTTCTTTTGCAATCAATTTCTGCTATCGACTACCCGTATGTGTTAAACAGGATGGCGCTTTAGGTCTTCACCGTTCCCATATTTTTTTTTGTAGGGTTGTTTTGTGGCCAGATTTCCATTGTCACATTGTCAGGCTGGAGCAATCTTGCAGGATCTGATCTGGGACTGCTTGGTGCTTCTAACCCTCTTATGAAGGTGTGCCTGGGGCCGCAGGTCCCGCTTAAGTCTGGAAGACTGTGGTTTACTTTCTGTTTAGCGATTTAATTTTGCTGGGTTCTTGTATCCTCTTTTACTCCCATCGCTTTTTGTATATAATTATGAGTATTCTATCTTATTTCAGAATTTACGGACATATTTGGGGATGTTTCTTAAGATTACATATTTCACTTTTGAACTTTATTATTAACATAGTGAGTAGCAAAATATGCTTTTTATATTTGCTCTTGTACCATTATATGTTACATAGGGCCTGCAAATAATTTCTCCATATTATTTCCTGACAACTCGTCAATTCTTCCATGGAAAATTGTCCGTATTTTTTCTCTTCGCACCCTTCAGGTTTCTAGGGCTTCCTCTATTTGAACCCTTTGCCTCCCACTTAGTGCCTACTTTTGGTATTCTTGAACATTTTTTCTAGGCATATACCCAACATATCTTTCATCTATTATGGGTTGAAGACATTTCTGATCCATCACTTTGCCTGAATCATTCCATTTATTTCATTATTTTTTCAAGACACATATTTTCAAATCATTTAACTAACTCTATATCTTTAGTCATTTTCCCAAATCGAATTGTTAGATTGATACAACATTTGAAATTTAACATTTTAAATTTAGTTTTAAAACTATATAACTTGCACACAGTTCCATATTTTATTTAGACTTTTTAAAACTGATGGCCCTTTATAGCATCAGAGAAATTAGAATGAAATTAAATTTGTAGTTAATATTTCACCCAAAGCTTCAACACCATGGAATAATATATAATTCCTTCACCGTTTTTACATTACATAGGGCCTGCATAAATTTTTCCATACCGCTTATCCTGGGCAACTTTTCCCAATCTCCATGGAACAGACGATATTTCCTTTCCTCTCTCAGCAAAATTTCTCCTTTGCATCCCACTTCAATGCCTGCTTTGATATTCGTTTACTTTCTGCTGTGTCCACATATCTCCATCTTTGTCTTAGACTCTTGAAATATTGTTCAACATACAGAAGTAAAAGGGAAGTTGAATCAGTGGAGACACAGTTTTTTAAAAAGGAATCATTCGAAATTATGAAAGGTGATAGTAACTGAATGATCAGAATACTAAGATCTAAGTGCTTTGTGCAATAATCTTCCTCAGATGATGCACCAATTCTGCGAGAGAGGACTCAGCCATATGGGGTAAAACCCGGTGCAATGAAGTATCCTTTGGCTTTAGGCCCTTTTAGTGGAACTTTATTTGATTTTTACCCTTAATCAGAGTCTTCAGAGTAATTTTGTGTTTCTTCTACAGATATATGATAATTTGTAGTCATTAATGAATAAATATTGACTTTCTGGCTTGGGCACAGGATGGGACATGAAGGTCTGCTGTAGAGAATACTGATAGACAAAGTCACCAGGGAATGAGCTACTTCATTAAAACAGTTGCACTATTGTACAGCACACTGTGATATTGCAGGAAATGTGACATCTAACTGAAAATATCTGGCATTAGTCAGCTCTGATGGCCTCTCTGGCAATCAGATCTGATACCATACTAAAGTATAACCCAGATGTGATACTTTTTAGTGAGTATAGCCGATATTTAGACACTTAGAGCATGTAGGGTAGACACATTCACATTTTGGCCTAATTAATTAGATAATTAGTATTATTCATGCCTTTGCCATTCTGAAGAACATATGGAGTTCAAGAATGATCAGGAATAAAATTAAGATAATGATCATCATCATCAAGGTGCGTATCCTTTATAGGACGTTGCTCTCTTGCAGCACATCTGAAATTCACTCTGTCTCTTGCCAGTTCACCCACTTCGTCGATGGTCATGTTCATGGTTTCTTTAATATCTTGTAGCCATCTTCTTCTTGGTCTGCCTCTGCGTCCTGGGACCCTGCCCTCTAGTATTGTTCTTTCCAGGCCATCGTGGCCTTGATGTGACCAAAGTATGTAATTTTTCTGTATAGTATGTTGTTAATCACAATTCTCTTTAAAGTTAGTTCTTTTCGGGCATAGTGTTCTTTCGTTTTTTTATGTCCATGGTATTCGTAGGATCTTTCTGTAGCATTTAGTTTCAAGGACTGGATTTTCGTTCCTTCATTAAAGATAATGATATTTAACTCAAATGTCAAGGCTATCCTTCTATATGGAGCGGAGACATGGAGAAACAATTAAGGGAACACCAAAGTTGCAGACATTCATCAATAGATGCCTCATGAGGGTACTCCATCTGCGATGGTATGACAGGACTTCAAACAGGGAACTCTGGGATAGAACGGGACAACGGCAGGTGGAACAAGAGATAAGGAGCAGAAGATGTGATGGATAGGACACACACTGAGAAACCACTAATAGCATCATGAGACAGGCTCACCAATGGAACCCCCAGGGCAATAGAGGTAGGGAAGACCCAGGAACACCTGGAGACGGGAGTTGAGACGGAATGCAAGAAAATGGGGAGAGAGTGGAGAGATCTGGAAAACAAGTCCTTGGATAGCGGGCTTGAAGGCCTTGATTATGACCTATGCCTCCTAGCAAGGGAGAAGAAGTATTATTCATTATTTGATGTCCAAGTATCTGCATTCATTTCTATTAAAGAACTTTATATCTTTCAGTGTATTTGGAAGTGTCTTGTACACATACGTGACATTCCAGCAGCATCCAGCGCACTCCAACAACAATCAGTAAAATCGGATCAGATATACATGTAGCTCAAAGAAGTGAGAGAGTTATACATTTGTGATTTCAAGAGTTTCTTTACCATTTGTTTTAAATTGGGTGTTTAATAGGTTATTCTGATTGTTTGTTATTTCTTCAGTGTTCATGCATTTGTAGACATAGCGTGTCCCTTTTTCAACTTAGTGGTGGATGATTGAGAGGGGGGATGTGTTTCTCTTTGGGTGAAAAATATTAAGATATTGCATCATAATCAGTCATTGACTATCTTCATTGTAGTTCTTTAGTTTGTATATTATATTTATTTGGAACTAAGTATATTATTATATGATAAGTTGGCGAGGGACGCTGATAATAAGGAAGCAGGACTTCAGAAAATCAGTTAGAAGCGACATGCCAAGTGTCCTGATTACACCTGAATTCATAGCGGACGAACATTAGAAGAAGAATATAGATAAGTATATTTTTTCTTGAAAATGGAAGGTCAATCTTATATTAGTACAGCAGCCTGTGTGGTGCCGGGCCGCCAGGAAGCATAGAATAGTACTACTGCAACCTAAAAGCATGTCAGAAGGCGACTGATGTAGGACCTAGGAAGCTACCTACTAAATAAAAAGCATCGCAGAAATCGAATGCGCTGGCCTACTTGTAGGCGCATAACTGGCACACCATACAATCACTCTTAGGCTCAGATCACATACATTTCACACCGAGTGGTTAGCAAGTGGTCGATATGGAGCATTCGAAGAAGAAGATATTAGTACAGCGAAAATAAGACTTAAACATATACTGTGAAACCTAACTATAGCATAGTTTATCACAAGTTTAACAAGTATTGTGACATACAATATGCATATGATAAATTTTAGAGTGAAGCTTTAGCAGGATCTAGTTATTGTATGATAACAATAAAAATAAAAAGTCGAGGTTGGTACATGTGAATAGCACTATCTTTTGCATAAAGTGGCAGACAACTAATTATATCAGTATTTCTCTTAACTATATATAGGGGCCCTATTTTATGTGATCTTTATTGTAATGAAGTATGTTCAGAAACCAACTACAATTTTCTACAGATATCTGCACATTGTTTATTGCATATGCGCAATGTATTCCTCTGTCCATTTACTAAACACAAATGCTATATCATGGAAGTTCAGTTATCTATACAATTATTATTTAGGTTAAAAAAAGTTTAGTTATTTGAACAAACTCCCCATGGGTGCTGGGGCCTGCAAGGAGCAAAGAATAGTAGCACTGCGACCTGCAAGGCGACTGAGGTAGGGGCCTAGGAATCTACCTAGTAAATAAAAGCATTGCAGAAATCAGATTGCATGGCCTACTTGTAGGTGGATTACTGGCACATTGTACAATCGCTCTTAGTCAAGTAGATAGTGCATCGCCTGCACGACGAACTTCAAGTCAATGCTGACACACAACATCCTCTGCACATGGAAATAAAGAGACAAAAGGAAATAGGTTAAAAAGAGGAAAATCTTGGATGGGTCAGGCCGAGGACTGTATTGAACAGGTGTGTACACTTGAAGACATTGATCCGGGTGAAGAATGGATACCAGGGCCAACAGGAATCAATACATCTTTTTCTGTATGCATCAAACTTAATAAAGAAAGCAGACAAGACAACCCACTTGTCGGGAGGCAGCAGTTCAGCATTGATTTCTGAGAACGATCTGAGCATGATGTTATCATTTATACGGATGGATTCGTGATTCGACTGTGCGGAGTTCGTGGGCTTTCACTGCTCAGGTCGGAGGAGATGTTGTGAAGGAAGACAGTGGTGGTTTTGCGTGACTATCGGCAGTCTCACTATGGAAATCATGGGGGTTACCAAAGCGATGATTTGGCTAGAATCACAGACTTTATCCATGCATGTTTTCAGTGACCCAATGAGCATGCTCAGGAAGTTTGGGAAACAGGATGGGCTAGGAGACATTGATGGAGTCGCTGGGAGGTCTAGCTGACAAAGATCAGTTTTTTTTTTGTGCCAGGCATGCGGGTGTAAGGGAATGAACTTTGGATGGGGTCAAAGGCTCATGAGGTCATGGTGGTAACATGAGCCAGGGTTAGCGGGGGCCCACCAAGACCCTGCCCCAACCTCCACGCTGTGACCCTGAACAGACTCTGGTTCTGGTCTGGCTAAGAGGGGCAGGGATCGGGAGAGGAAACTACTGGTAGTGGTAGCAGTGAAATAGGGAAATGATAAAGATACATACAAATAAATGACAACCCTCCTGACCGATGTCCAACAAGATATTGCCCAAGCCCCTTTGAACGCAAAGAAACAGCAACTAACCCCTCAGACATGGATGAGGGGCATCCAGTGACCAAACGATGCCACGTGGGCAAGCTCAAGCCCTGAGGAGGGGGGAAAAATTGCCAGCCCGCCGGCAAGAATAAATAAGACAGGACCAACGTAATGAAAGTCTACCGGGTTTGGTGCGAGAAGATTGCAGTGACCCCCCATTGGAGCCTGGCAGATACATGTACTGGGCAAGGTTTTCCGAAAAGAACAAGTTTTAGTGCATAACAAACTACCCGGGTCTGGGAAAACCGGGAAGGTACTGTGCGATTAAAATTAAATTCCGAAGAACTGAGGTTGGTGATGCCAACGGAACTGCCAGCCTTGGGCAACTGGCAAGGTTCGATTGCAGTCGAACAACATCCCCGGGAAAAACTGAGGGTGATGGCGGCGAGCGCAAAATCCCAAACCCCGCTCATAGTGCCCACTGAAAAGACCCCTTTCATTGTTTGTACCCCCCACCAGTGGGTTTCGAGGTTATTGCAAATTGCCACGCACCCACACGCCGCCTAGAAAAGGCTGAGAATGTTCCTTTCTCGGATCAAACTCAAAAAAGTACGGTAAAGCAAGGCCAAATGTAGGATCAAACAGGAAGTTCGGGTCTGAACATTGGCGAAGCCGATACTTTACACGGTGTCTTATACTAGAAGACGCCGTCCGGTGATGCTTACAAGCCCCGAAATATTCTCAGTCAGAACGGGCATAAACAGCGAACTCACTGTCCCGGCGAGATCACAAAGCCCAAAAATACGGGAAGCTGATCGCATCTTTGGGAAAGTCACCTAGTAAATCAAAAACTGGCTGAAAACGCAACAATTCCACCGGGGATAAGCAACTGCCCTAGGGCGAAGGCTGGTCACGTACATTACGGGACGTTTTGGGTTT
>JADZMA010000852.1:0-28779 GCA_020796225.1 Arion vulgaris
TCAGTCCAGAAAAAAGAAGATTATGTCCAGATAAAGGAAGATGGTTGTCCAGATAAAGGAAGATGTCATGTCCAGATAAAAGGATGTTATGTCCAGAAAAAGGAAGATGTCATGTCCAGAAAAAGGGAAAGTTTAAATGTCCAGATAAAAGAAGATGTTTGTCCAGATAAAGGAAGATGCTGCAGATAAAAGAAGAGTCATGTCCAGATAAAGAAAGATGTCATGTCCAGAAAAAGAAGAGTCATGTCCAGATAAAGGAAGATGTCAGCCCTTAAAAAAAATGTCATGCCCAGATGGAAGATGTCATGTCCAGATAAAAGAAGATGTCTTGTCCAGATAAAAGAAGATGTTTTGTCCAGAAAAAGGAAGATGTATGTCCAGAAAAAGGGAAGATGTCTTGCCCAAATAAAGGAAGATGTCTTGTCCAGATAAAGGAAGATATCTTGTCCAAATAAAGGAAGATGTCATGTCCAGATAAAGGAAGATGTCATGTACAGATAAAGGAAGATGTCATGTCCAGATAAAAGTAGATGTCATGTCCAGATAAAGGAAGATGTATTCCAGATAAAAGAAGGTTCTAAACACAGATCTGATAACTAGATAATGCAGGCTAAGACAGTTTATTAATATAAAGTGTACCAGGAGAAAACAACAACCCCGAATACAAATCTTTGAACGATTGATTGATTGATTTAATAGAGCATCATCAGTGCACGGTTAATGAACGAGCTGATAGATTGGCGGGTTTTTCCAATATCACATGGAGCTGCCAGGGATCAAAAGACATTCTTCACGCATTGAGAGATTTTCCGAACAAGGAGTTTCAGGCTGGAATCCCCCCGCTGACCAGATTGAAAGAGAGGGGGCAAATTGGTGAACCCCGAAAAGAACGACATTTAAATAGCAAAGACATTGATTAATCAACATCGAACTGGCTTTAGGTCGCTGGACGCTGCTGATTTATTGAGGGGAGATCGGAGCACCTATGGGTCCGGGTTGGGGATGATAGTTCTAATAACTGAAAGATAAAGTGACTCGTTAGTAATTTTGCCCCGATTTCTTTGCCATAAAGATTTAAGTGCAGTAAAACCGAGCACCGGCGAGAGCCCCCGATGTAATTTAGAAGATGGAGAATATTTTTTTTGGGAATTTTTTTTGTTATGAATTTTGCCCGGCGCGGTTTTCCAGCCTCCCTTTCCGATTTTGAACTGCCAAGGGTTTTTTACGCTTAACTTGACATGGAACCCCATTTTTTATCGTCCTTTCCCGATGGGATGGGGAACTCATCTCACCTACACGAGATCGGGGATCACTGAAAATATCCTGATGGCTCCAAAAGCAACAGAATCTTTAGAACGAGAGACGAAGAAACCCATGCTAAGAGACAAGCGGAAGTGGGACACAAATATTATATGATCCCCCTTCTATGCCAAGAGAAAGCAATTTGGAGAAAATAATATGATCTTTTTCTATTAAGAGAAAGTGAAGGGACAAACATATTATATGATCCCCCTTCTTTTACAGAGACGCGGGAAGTTAGGACAAAATATTATATGATCTCCTTCTATGCTACAGAGACAGGCGGGGAAGTTAGACACAACATATTATATGATCTCCTTCTATGCAAAAGAGACAAGCTGGGTTGGGAAAAACATATTATAACCCCTTTCATGCTACAGAACAAGCTGAAGTTAGGACAAAACATATTATAGATCTCCTTTCTAAGAGAAAGCAAGTTAGGACAAAAAATATTAAGATCCCCCTTCATGAAAAAAGGGAAAGGTAAGTGACAAAATATTATATGATCTCCTTCTATGCTACAGAGACAAGCTGGAAGAGGACACAAAATATTATATGATCTCCTTCTATGCTACAGAGACAGGCTGGAATTGGGGACGAACATATTATATGATCTCCTCTATGCTAAAAACAGGATGGAATTTGGGACACAACATATTAAGATCTCCTTCATGCTACAAAACAAGCTGAAGTTAGGACAAACATATTATATGATTCCTTCTATGCTACAGAGACATGGGTTGGGACAAAAAATTTTAACCCCCTCTATCCAGAGACAGGTTGAATTGGGACACAACATATTATATGATCTCCTTCATGCTCAGAGACAAGCTGAAGTTAGACAAAACATATTATTGACTTTTTATGAAGAGAAGGCTGGAATTTAAAAAAATATTATATGATTCCTCTATGCAAGAGACAGGCTAAGTTGGGACACAAATATTATATGATCCCCTTTTCTATGCTAGGAGACAAGCTGGAATTTGGGACAAACATATTTTTGATCCCCCTTTCTATGCTAAAAACAGGCTGGGTTAGACACAACATATTATATGATCCCCCTTCTATGCTACAAAACAGGTTGGGTTAGGACACAAAAAATTATATGTTTCCCCCTTCTATCACAGAGACAAGCTAAGTTGGGACACAACATATTATATACTCCTTTCTTGCAAAGAGACAGGTAAGTTGGGACACAAATTTTATATGATTCCTTCTATGTTAAGAGACAGGCGGGTTGGGGACACAAATATTATATGATCTCCTTCTATGCTAGAAAACAAGCTGAAGTTGGGACAAACATATTATATGATTCCTCATGACAGGAAAGCATTGGGACACAAAATATTATATGATCTCCCTTCTAAGAGACAAGCTGGAAGTTAGGACAAACATATTTTTGATTCCCCTTTTCTATGCCAGAGACAGGCTGGAAGTTAGACAAAACAAAAGACCCCTTTTTCAAGAAAAATTTTTGAAGTTGGGACACAAATATTATATGATCCCTTTCTATGCTACAAAACAGGCTGAAGGGACGCAACATATTATATGACTCCTTCTATGCCAGAGACAGGATGGAAGTTAGACACAAATATTTTTTGATCTCCTTCATGCTACAGAGACAAGCTGGAATTTGGGACAAACATATTATATGACCCCCCTCTATGCACAGAGACATGCTGGGGACACAACATATTATATATCCCCTTTCTATCACGGAGACAGGTTGGTTGGGACAAAAACATATTATATGATTCCTTCTATGCAAGACAAGCAAGTTGGGGACACAAATATTATATGACCCCTTCTTGCCAGAAATAAGTTGGGACACAACATATTATATGATCTCCTTCTATGCTACAGAGACAGGCTGGAAGTTAGGACAAACATAATATGACTCCTTCTATGCTAGAAAACAAGCGGGGTTAGGACACAACATATTATATGACTCCTTCATGCTACAAAACAGGCGGGAAGTTAGACACAACATATTATATGATCCCCCCTTCTATGCTAAAGAGACAGGTTAAGTTGGGACACAATATTTATGACTCCTTTCTATGCTAGAGACAAGCTAAGTTAGACAAAAATATTATATGATCCCCCTTTCTATCCCCGAGACAGGCGGGTTAGAACAACATATTATATGATCCCCTCATGCTAAGAGACAGGCAAGTTGGGACACAAATATTATATGACTCCTTCATGCTAGAGAGACAAGGGAGGACACAAATTTATATGACCCCCTTCTCCCAAGGACAGGCGTTGCAAATTTTATTAATGACTCCCCATGCTGGGAGAAGGCTGAAAGGGGACACAAAATAAAGACTCCCTTAAAGGAAAGGAAGTTAATCATATTTATATGACCCCCTTCATGCTGAAAAAGCTGGGAAAAAATTTAATGACTCTTCATGCTCGCGCAAAAAAAAAAGACTCCTTCATGCTGGGTAAAGGGGACACAACATATTAATTGACTCCTTCTGCAGAGAAATTTTAAAGTGACACAGCTATTTTTGATCTCCTTCTATGCTAAGAGACAGGCAAGTTAGAACAAAATTAATGACCCCCTTCTGCTGGACAGGGCGGAAGTTAACCCATTTAATGATCTCCTTCTATGCAGAAAGGGGGGTTAGGACACAACATATTATATGACTCCTCTATGCAAAGAGACAGGTTAAGTTAGACACAAATATTATATGATCTCCTTCTGCTACAGAGACAAGCTGGGTTAGGACACAACATATTATATGATCTCCTTCTATGCTACAGAGACATGCGGGAAGTTGAAAACATATTAAGACTCCTCAGCACAAAACAAGCAAGAGAAAAAACTTTTTAATGATTCCTCTTGCCAGAAAGGTTGAAGAGGCAAAATTTTAAGACTCCTTCATGCTAAAAAAGGCTAATTTGGGACACAACATATTATATGATCTCCTTCTTTTACAGAGACGGGCTGGAATTTAGACGCAACATATTATAGATCCCCTTTTATGCAAAAGAGACAAGCGGGAAGTTAGACAAATATTATAGTTTCCCTTCTAGCAAGAGACATGTGGGGTTGGGACGCACATTTATATGACCCCCCTTTCTATGCTACAGAAAAATTTTAAGGACAAAATTTTATATGATCCCCCTTCAGGCAAAAACAAGCGGGAAAAGGGGACAAAATATTTTTGATCTCCCTTGCTACAAAACAGGCTGGGTTAGACGAAACATATTAAGACCCCCCCTTCTATTACAGAGACGGGCGGGGTTGGGCCCAAATATTATATGATCCCCTTTTCGCTAGAGAAAGCAAAAGGGGAAGAACATATTATATGATTCCTCTATGTTTTAAGAGAAGGCAATTTAGGACGAAATAAATGATCTCCTTCCAAAGACAGGCTGGAAGAGACGCCATTTAAGATCTCCTTCTATGCTACAGAGAAACAAGTTGGAAGAAAAATTATATGATCCCCCTTCTATGCTACAGAGACAGGCTGGAAGTTGGGACAAAACAATTTAGACTCCCATGCCAGAAAATGCTGAATTTAGGAAAACATATTATATGATCTCCTCATGCACAGAGACAAGCTGAAGTTAGGAGCAAATATTAAAAGGTTTCCCCCTTTCTATGCTAAGAGACATGCTGGGTAGACACAAAAATTATGACCCCTTTCTATGCACAGGACAAGTTGGGACGCAAATATTATATGTTTCCCCCTTCTAAACAGAGACATGCGGGGAAGTTAAACAAATATTATATGATCTCCTTCTATGCAAAGAGACAAGCTGGTTAGGACGCAACATATTATATGATCCCCCTTCTATGCTACAAAAGGGGGGGAACAAAAATTTATAGACCCCCTTCTATGCTACAGAGACATGCTGGGTTGGGAGCAACATATTAAAAACTTTCATGCTACGAGACAGGCTTTTAGACAAAAAAGAGATTCCCCATGCTGAGACAAGCTGAAGTTGGGACGCAACATATTATATGTTTCCCCCTTCTATGCTAAGAGAAAAGCTTTTGGGAAAAATATTATTTTCTCCTTTTTTGTTGAGACAGGCTGGGTTAGACAAACATATTATATGATTCCTTCTATGCAAAGAGACAAGTGGGTTGGGACAAAATATTAAGATCCCCCTTCTATGCCAAAGACAAGCGGGGTTGGGGACGCAACATATTATATGATCTCCTTCTATGCCAGAAAAAGCAAGTTAGACAAAAATATTATATGATTCCCTTTCTATGCTAAGAAAATTTTGGAAGTAGAACACAATTATATGATCCCCCTTCATGCTACAGACAGGCGGAAGTTAGACACAAATATTATATGATCTCCTCTATGCTACAGAGAAAGTGGTTAGAACAAAATTTTATATGATTCCTTCTATCCAAGACGTGTTGGACACAACAAAATGATCCCTCCATGCTACAGAGAAAGCAAGAGGACACAAATATTATATGTTTCCCCTCGGGCTAAGAGAAGGCTGGGGTTAGACACAACATATTATATGACTCCATCACAAAAAACCCCCAAAACCACTTCCGCCCCCTTTCCAACCCCACACCATTTTTTACATTGACCCCAAAAGAAAAAATCCACGCCGGGGCAAGAGAACCATCACATTTTCATGTTGGTGCAAATTTTTGACAACGTGGGGTGTGCGGATTAGGGGCACACTTTTGTACAACGACTCGTTGTTTGTTTTATCTTGTGTCCATTTGACAGGTATGCCAATGGGTGCGCGTTTTTTGGGATTTAATTCACCTGGGTACACGGGGGTAGGGGAAACCTGGAATCTTTTTTTCAAAGGGAATTTCAACTAAAACCTTTTAAAAACAGCTTGACAGCTTGTACTAAAACAGCGCCAAAAAAGCGTTACAAAACAGCTTGACTAAAAAAATTTGTATAAAACAGGGAAAAAAAACATTGTAAAAAATTACTAAAAAGTTGTACTAAAAAAATTGTACAAAGAATAAAAAGCTTGTTAAAAAGCTTGTAATAAAAAGCTTGATGGAGTTTTTAAAAAAACTTTGCTAAAACAGCTTTATAAAAAAAACCCCGATCCCCCAAGCTACACCCACATAATCCCCCCACCAACACACTCTACCAACTCTTTTTCCCCCTACCTTTTACTTTTACCAATTCTACTCTACCTACCTACACTTTTACCACCACCACTACCACCACCACTACCCCTACACCACACTCCCCACCACCACCACCACCACTACCACCACCCCCAACTACCACCACCACTCCCCACCCCACCACCACCACTCTTACATTTTCACATTAGAATTAATACCACCACCACTACTACACCACTCTAATTAATTTTACCACTTCTACTCCATACCATTACCACCATACCACTTTACCACACCACCAACTACCTTCCCCACTACCACCACAACCCCACACACTCTACCACGCACCACTAAATAACATACAACACCCCCTACCACACTACCACACCACCACCCAAACCCCACCACCTTCCCACCACTTTACCATTTCACACCCCTACCACCACTACTCCTTTTCCACCACCAAATACCACCCCCCCCCCTCTACCACTACCACACTTTTACTCTAATACTCACCACCACTTCACATATTTTTTCCCCAAATTTACATTTCACTTTTACTTTTACCACTTTATTTACTTTACCACCAACTCCACACCACTTACCACTCCACACTTTAAAACCAATCCTTACTTACTACCACACTGCACTTTACTACACTTTACCACTCACCCCACTACACTCCCACCCCTTACCACTTTACCTCACTTACCAGAACACCACTACCATACCACACTCTTTTCACCACTACCATAATACTACCACTACCACTTTTACACTGCACTACACCACAATACCACTAACATTACACACTACCACTACCACACTACTTACTACACTACTTTCCACCACTTTACCATTTCCCACCACCACCACACCACCACCCAACCACCACCAATACCACCACCACCACACCACACACCACCCCCCAACCACCCCTTACTACCCCTGCCACGCCCTTTACCACCCCCATTTACCCCACTTACCACCCACTTCCACCACCACCACTCCCACCACACCCACCACC
Organism: Arion vulgaris; assembly: GCA_020796225.1. Taxonomy (NCBI): domain Eukaryota; kingdom Metazoa; phylum Mollusca; class Gastropoda; order Stylommatophora; family Arionidae; genus Arion; species Arion vulgaris. The sequence continues at coordinate 7,404 of JADZMA010000852.1, forward strand.
ACCACACCACCACCCACTCCACTCACCACTACCACTTCCCCCTAAACTCACCATCCACTTTTATCACACTCTTCCACTCACCACTGCCCCTTTACCACCACCACCACACTTCCACTTTTACCACCACCACCACCATACCAACCAACCACTTTACCAAAACCCCCCACTACCAACCGTACCCACATATTTAACTTTTAACACTTAACCCAAAACCCCTGCGCACACTATTTCCACTACCAGCACATACTATTACTACTACTACTCTACTACTACTATTACCATCACCATATTATATAATAATATACACACACACCTATATATATTCCCCAAATTCACTATGAAGATCATCTATTATTGAAGACACGGCACAAGGCATTAACAGTCAACCAAGGTTTGGGTAACAATAAATCATGTATCTTCCTCGTAACAGAGAGAGATAACCAAATGTCAAACTGCCGTCACATTCCATATCATGAAAAAATTAGGCAGGCAAAACAACAAACTATCAAAGAAAAACACCCAAAAAAATTGTAATTACCTTAAAAAAGACGTCAATAAGAAAGGTCGGCTTCCTTATGTGCGTCACACTAATTTCTAACAGGTCATTGTCTCACAACAAGAAAAAGTGATTGGGACAAAAATCGTTTTTGAGTCCAGGGGGTCTGAATGGCTACAACATATCGTGGCTATAGTCCAGGGTTGGGGTGGCTCACACATATCTCTGGGATCAGTCCAGGCACGTCTGGGTGGTCACAATTCTGGCTATGAGTCCAGGATTTTGATGGCCACATATTCTTTTTTCAGTCCAGGCAGTCTGGGTGGCTACACACAATCGCGGCATGACCAGGACCCGAAGGACACAAAGGGCCGCGCATTCCAGGCACGTCGAATGGTAAAACAAACCCATGGCTATGGTCCAGGACGTCGAATGGCTAAAAATATGCGGGCTTGGGGATTTCCGGACCCCAATGGCCAATTTTCGTTTTTGATTCCAGGACCGAATGGCAACATATTTGCCTTTGAGCCAGGCACGTCTGAATGGCACACACATATCGCGGGGGCAGTCCAGACTTCAATACTTCGTTATGAGTTGGGGCCGACATAAACAGTGTGTGTTGAAGAAAAGAATGGGTACCGACACCGATAGTGAATCAAAGGATGTCGGAGCAAACTCCCCCGTTGAGAAATGTTTCCCCCCTTTTGGGGTCTAAGACGGAAGAAGGTCACCCCAAGTTCCATTGAGCTCTAAAGATCTCTACAACTTTTTTCATAAACCTCCCAAATTTGTGTCCCCCACCACCACCCCCCCCCAAAAAAAAAAAAATGCCCCACCACAAAATAATTAGTATTTTTGTCCTTTGAAGTGACATTTGCATATGTTCTAAATTTTTCCTTTTGAAGAAATTTTTTATAAATCAAATGTTTTCCTTTAAAATAATTTGAAGTTTAAATGTTGTCCTTAGAAGTGACATTTGCATATGTTCTAAATGGCCCCCTAGAAAGGGCATTTGTTATATCCCCAAATGTTTTCCTTAGAAGGGGCAGGGAAAAGGAAAGGTTTTTTAGAAGGAAATTTTTTATATGTTTTAAATGTTGTTCTAGAAGTGAAATTTTTTTATATGTTCTAAATGGGCCTTAGAAGTAAAATTTGTTTTATGTTTTAAAAAGTTTTCCCTTAGAAGAAAATTTGTTATATGTTTTAAATTTGTTCTTTGAGAAATTTGTTATATGTTCTAAATGTTGTTCTTTGAAGTAATTTTTTAAGTTCTAAATGTTGTTTGTAGAGGTGACATTTGATTTTCTGTATTTTCTAAATGTTGTTTTTAAAAGAATTTTTTAATTTTCTAAATTTTAATCATTAATTTGATTTTCCCAATTTAAAAAGGTTTAAGGGGTAATTTGTTAATTTTCTAAATGTTGTTTATTAGAGGTGACATTTTTTTAATGTTTAAATGTTGTTATTAGATTGACATTTTTATGTTCTAAATGTTGTTATTAGAAGTGCATTTAATATTTTCAAAATAAAAGTTTATATTTTTGAATAGTAAAAAACCCTCAAATTTTGAGGGAGAAAACCCTATCATAATTGGTTAAATTGCGTTAATTTTTTGTCCACCCACGGTTACGGGGTGCCTTTTTTAAAAGAATAGAAATGTTATCTCCCATCGTTAAAAGGGACTAAGAAGGTTTAAAATCGATGCACATGTCCTAAACTTTTGGCATGCTTTTGGCCCCAATGAAGTATACATGTTCTTGGAAAAATCAAACATATCAAAAAGGGTGTTTAAAAATTGGCCGTAAAGAACAAAAAAAAGAAAAGAATATTTTGTCAATTGTAATAATTTTGTTTCCCTTTTCCGGTACATCAGTGATACCCCCGTCGCTACTTTTTGGGTTCTAATGTTTATTTTCCCTTCAGTCCCCCGTGTTTTTCAACGGGGAAACAGAAGGGATGTTATTATCCTGTCCCAACAGTGCCCCACTTGTTGTTATCCTGCCCCCATTTATGTTGTTATCCGTCCCAAAGTGCCCCAATTATGTTGTTATCCTGCCCAATAGTGTCCCATTTTTGTTGTTACCCTGCCCCAACCCTTTTGCCCCAATTTGTTATCCTGCCCCAAATATTGCCCCAAATTGTTGTTATCCTGTCCCATTTATGGTTTACCCTGTCCAACAGTGTCGCCATGTTGTTATCCGTCCCAACAGTGCCCCATATGTTGTTATCCTGTCCAACTAGTTCCCAAAGGTTTTCCTCCCCCAACTAGGTCCCATTTATGTTGTTATCCTGTCCCAATAGTGTCCCATTTTTGTTTTATCCTGTCCAACTATTTCCCCACTTTTTTGTTATCCTGTCCCAATAGTGCCCCAAATTATGTTGACCCTGCCAACTATGTCCACTTATGTTGTTTCCTGTCCCAACTATTGTCCCAAATGTTGTTATCTGTCCAACTTATTTTTTTTTCCCTGTCCAACTAGTGTCGAAATTTTGGTTACCCTTCCCAACAGTTTCCATGTTGTTACCCTGCCCCAAACCCAGTGTCCCACTTATTTTTTATCCGCCCCAACTAGTGTCCCAATTTGTTTTTTACCCCGTCCCAGGTCCCAATTATTTTTTATCCTGTCCCAACAGTGCCCCACTTATGTTGTTACCCTGTCCCATTAGGTTTTTATCTTCCCCCACGGGCCCCCACAGGATCCTTTTTAAAGGGCCCCCATTTTTTTGTTACCTCCCCCAACATTTCCCCTTTTATGTTGTTATCCTGCCCAACAGTGCCCCACTTATGTTTTATCCTGTCCCAACATTGTCCCAATTATGTTTTACCCTGCCCCATTATGTTTGTTATCCTGTCCAACAGTGTAAATGTTTATCCTGTCCCAACATTTCCCTTTATGTTGTTACCTGTCCCAAAGTGCCCCAAATGTTGTTATCCTTCCCAACTAGGTCCCAAATGGTTTTTCTGTCCAACGTTTCCCAGTTTTTACCCTGTCCCAATATTGTCCCAAATTAGGATCTTGTCCCATTATGTTGTTATCCTGCCCCAACATGCCCCACTTATGTTGTTATCCTGTCCCAACAGTGCCCCATTTTTTTATCCTGTCCACATTTTTTTTTCCTGCCCCAAACTAGTGTCCCCCCTAATTGTTATCCTGCCCAAACTGGGGTCCAATTATGTTATTATCACTTCCATGTACCCCAATGATGTTGCTTTCCTCCCTTTTTTCCCAAATTTGGGGGATCCATTCCATTGTTCCAATTAGATTTTTCCCTGTTCCACTTGCCCCAAATGTGTTTTTACCCTGTCCAGTTGTCCCATTATCTTTATCCAGCCCCACTTGTCCCTTTTATGTTATTATCATGTCCTCTTTTCCAATTATGTTGTTACCCCGTCCCACTTGTCCCAATTATATTATCATAGCCTTCATACAGGTTTATACAAAAAAAAGTATAGGCTGGTAAAACTGAGAGATTGACATCTGTCATTATTTTTTAGAAACTCATTTCTACAAGATCAAAATCCCACATCTACACGAGGCGGTAACAATCTAACAAAGTCAAGGTATAAACTCAAAAGATCAAGACATAAATCTACACGAGACGACATCCATCTTAACAAGATAAAGACATACCACATCTACAAAGATCGACATCCCACATCTAACAAATAAGAATCCCATTCTAAAAAGATCGAATCCCACATCTCAAAGATCAAGAATACCATCTCTACACAAGATCAAGACATACCACATCTAAAGATAAAGACATACCATCTCTACAAAGATCAAGAATACCACATCTACACAAGATCAAGACATACCATTCACAAAGATCAAGACATACCATTTTTACAAGATCGACATACCATTCTACACAAGATCAAGACATACCATCTCTACACAAGATCAAGAATCCCACATCTACACAAGATCAAGACATACCATCTCACACAAGATCAAGACATACCACTCTCAGAGGTAAAGGTATCCCACATTCAAAGGCGGTTACAAATCTACAAAGGTCAAGGTATACCACATCTACACAAATCAAGGTATACCACATCTAAAAGGTAAAGGTATACCACATCTACACAAAACTTAATTCAACACTTTAGCCTGGAGGGAGAAATTAAATGGTTGTTGTGAAACATTTTGAAGGAGAGACTCTCTGTCCGTTTTTCTAATAAAGAAAAAGACTTCAATGCATTTGTGGTATTCAACGGGGATTCGAACATTGATACCATATGTCCCAACCCTCTTGGAAATAAGAGCAGCAAGAAGAGCAGACTGTGTTGATGTTATTATCATTTAAGATAAACAACGAATGTTTTCGGGTTGGGGATCCCCCAAAAAAAAGAAACTAGTGCCAGCAGAAAGGATAGACTTCAGAAATTGAAAAGGGTTTTGGGAAGGGAAGATCGGGAGAAATTGAGAAATAAAATTTTTCTTCTTCCGAACGCTGCATATCGACCACTTGTTAAATCCTCTTTGTGATATGTATGTGATCTGAGCCAAAGAGCGACAATGTTGTCCCAGTTAGGGGCCTACAAGTGGGCCAGCATTCTATTTCTGAGATTTTAAATATGGCGCCCCACACCCCCCCGGCACCTCTTAGTGAATTTTTTGGGGTAAAGTACATTTTTTCCTTTTGGGCCCCCCAAACATACAAGACTAACAGAATAAATTTGGGAATGAAAATTGTTAATACTATTGACAAGAATACATGTTTTTTCATGAATTGTACCCATCTTTATTCTTGTTATCCACCCGATCCATCGACCCATTTTATCCATGATCCACAGTTTCTTCCAAAATCACCCCACCCCGGGCCTGAGACACACCCCGAGAAGACCCGTTCACTGACCTACTCGGGAGGTTTTGCCAGCAGCAGCACGGAATGTTTGTTTGGGATGATTGGAGGACAGATTTTCCCCCAAATTTTTTCCAAAAAAAAGTTTCCTTTTCATGTTTATTATGATTTCTTGTTCATGTTTAAATGCTTCTTGTTCTATGTTTAAATGCTTTTGTTCTATGTTTAATATGATATCTCTTGTTCTATGTTTAATATGATATCTCTTGTTCTATGTTTAATATGATATCTCTTGTTCTATTTTTAAATATGTTTTTTTCCTTGTTCTATGTTTAATATGATATCTTTTTGTTCTATGTTTTATGATTTTTCCCTTGTTTATGTTTTAGATATCTCTTGTTCTATTTTAATATGAATTCTTGTTCTATGTTTAATATGATGTTTCTTGTTCTATTTTTAAATAGATGTTTTTGTTCTTTTTTAATATAAATCTTTGTTCTATTTTAAATAATATCTCTTTTTCTATGTTTAATATGAATCTCTTTTATGTTTAATATGAATTCTTGTTCAAATTTTTAATATGATGCTTTTTGTTCTATGTTTATATGATGTTTCCTTTTTGTTTAATATGATGTTTTTGTTCTATTTTAATATGATTTCTTGTTCTATGTTTAATATGATGTTTCTGTAAGGTTTTCTGAGCATGCTGTATTCTTCATTTTCAGGATATTAGAAATCACAGACAGAAATTAGAAACACAGACTGAAATGAGTAAAATAAGATAAATTATTAAACACAGATAAATTATTTAAAATCATAGACAAATATAAATTTCACGATAATTTTAGTACAAATAGACGATATTAGTGCAATCATAGACACATATTAACAAAAAAGACTGATATTAGTACAATCATAGACTGATATTATAAAACATAGACTGATATGAGTAATCATAGATTGACGTAAGTAAAGCAACAAAGCTGACAATCTACTTATTGAAATTTTCTTACTTTATCGTATTATTAGTAATGTCCATTGTTTCCCCCCGGACTCGGATTTTCTGTCTGGTTGGGTGACCAGTTGATGGTATTTTCATTTAAATCACTGGGTCATTCTATATATTTGTTAATCATTACGTCACGGGGCGCCAGCAAAACAGCCATAAACACCCATGATGCCCATTCTTCCCAGATGGTAAGTTCGCCTGCCCAGCGTGTTTTTAGCGTTGACTGGGGTGACTCCCCCTGTGTGCGGGGTTCAACCACGGGGTGGGAAAAACCACAGGTTCCCCCGAAGGTGTTTTTGGGGACCGGGGAAACCCAAGGGTTGATGTAAGGGGAATGAGTCGAAGAGCTGGCCCGGCTTCGGATCGGAGAAAAAAAAGGGGGTCCCCACTAAAAGTGTTAATTTGATGGTCGCTGGCTGAATTTTGATAGTTAACGACGAAAATTGGGTTGGTTTTACGTACATGTGTTTGGAGGATACAGAAAGGATTGATAGGGGCTGGCGTACATGTGATAGTTGACTGCACAGAAAGGATTAAAAGTTTGCAGCTGAAATTTTGTTGGTTAGTTAGCAAAAAAATTATTTAAAAGTGTAGCTAGTTAGACGCTGACAAAATATTTAAACGACACATTTTTCGTCAACAACACATGGACAAAAAATATTATTTGAAATAACACTGACAGTATTCCCTGAGATCAATATTTTATTTTCACTGACTTTTTAAATTTACCATTGACATTTATTTTTGTTTTTTTTCTCTCAAGGCCATCAGTCTTAGGCTCAGTCCATTATTTTCATGTTTCTGTCATTTAAAACGTTCCTTTATTTTGGCCCGTTTTCCAACGAAAATTTCTTTTTGGCAGAGTGAGAGTTTTATAGTGACATTTGGTAGGGACAAAATGAAATATTTTTATACATCAAGTAGCTTGTCCTTCCGGGGAACTTGGCTTCCAGAAGCGCATGAAAGACTTATTCTGCAAGTTGACAGGCGTCACGCAGTCATTCTCAGATTCAATGACATCTTGCACCCTCGTCTTTTAGAACTTCCTTCTTTTTTTTTCCCGGCATATTGGAAAAAAAGGGTCGGCTGAATGGATTAGAGAGGGGTTTCCCCTGGGACCCATCTTCAATTACCCAAGGCCAAGGGTTTTCCTTGTGGGGTAAAAAAATTAAACCCGAACAGTTTGAGGATACCATATGAGCCATTAATTTTCAAGCTCACCCCCCACCTGTCCACATGTAAAAGGCATAAGGCAGTAACGATATTTTTGAACCATTCCCCCAAAAATTTTTTCCGGGATCGTTCCCCGGCATTGTCTCTAGGCACTCATGTTCCCTGGACTCATGTCCTGGGGACTATGTTTTGATGTGGAAATATTTATGTTTCAGAGAAAATGGGTTTTTCTTTTTCGAATCATGTTTGCCTCACAGCGTGGTCAAGAAGAGATTTTTAAAAAGTTTTTCCCAGCGTATCGGAAAGATTTCAAAAAAAGTTTCCCACAGCGTCAGGTCAAAATTTTAAAAAGGGCCCACGTCAGGGCAAAGAGATTTTAAATTTTTTTTCTACAGCGTGGTCAGGAAAAAATTTTTAAAAAGGACCCTTGTATGCCCTTCGTAGATAGTTTTTTGTGCCTTGTTATTCTGAGGCCATCTTTTCGGGGCCCGGGTTTTTTTCTTTGTACCCATTTACGGAGCAGCATTGTTTTTAGGTACTGTCTGATGGTAATCTGTTTCGTGGCGAATCATTTAATTTGATGTTTCTTGATAAATCTAGATGATGTTTAATTTTTCATGGTCTTATTTCTCAACCGGGCTCTTCTTTTTACATCCCGCATTCTGTGGAACTTCATCTCTGTTGTGACTAGTTTTTTTTATCGTTTGTTGTCAGGTCCAGGGTTGGAACATAAATAATGAAAGACGGAAATTGTTTTTCATGTTCGGGGACATGTTTGCATTTTAAAATTGGCCCACTTTCCTATCATTTGATTTGTTTGTTGCATCTGTTTGGGGAAATTTCATTAGTTATTCTTCCGTTTGCTGAAAAAAAAGGCCCCGGTATGTAAATCTTTTTCTTGTTTTGGTGGGTGATTGTCGATGGGGGATAAGGGCTTTCTCTCGGGAATGTAACTTTGTTTTTTCGATGTTTATTCTCATATTGTATTGTTACATGCAACTGAGTCTGTTGATGTGTTTTTGTAGTGTTCTTCTGTTGTTGATAGGGTTGCCGATCGTCGCAAAAAAAATTATTTAAGAGGCTCTCAGGTTTTTTCATTCGCTGGTGTTAGTTTTTAAAACAGTTTTATCAATATAGGAGAATGCAGGGGATGTATTTGTTTATCCCGACCTTACTAAACTTTTTTTAGGTGTCCCCAGTCTTACAAGCAGAGTCCCGTATGTCTTCAAGATAGATGCCCCGGGATGTCTGTACAAACTAGATGTCCCGTGATGCTTACAACTAGATGCCCTGTATGTCTGAAAAATAGATGCCTCTTATGCTGTACAAGTAAATGCCCCCGTGTATGTCTGACGTTTAAAAGCCCTGTGTATGTTTGGGAAGCTAGATGCCCCCGGTTTTGTCTGTACAAGCTTGTCCCTGTGTATGTCTGTACGTAAAGTCCTCGTGTATGTCTGTACAAGCTGGGGTCCTGTGTTCTGACAAGCTAGATGCCTGTGGTCTGTCGCTAGATGCCCCCTGTATGTTTCAAGCTAGATGTCAAGGCGTGGATGCCCCCGTGTATGTCGCGCTGGTGTTCTTGTGTATGTTTGTATCAAAAGCAGGGTTCTTTGGGATGTCTGTATCAACAAGCTAGGTGTTCTTGTATGTCTGTACAATCACACTACGTCACCCTTTTTGATGAGTATGGCCCCGGCAACATAAGGCCGACTAGCTAAGACGGGAAATCAAAAACCTGCTTAATGGGGGGGTTTTTTTAGTGTTTGATAGAAACTTGGTTTTTTGATATTTTACAAATTCTACGATTCCATTGTAATTTATTAAAAAAAATAATATTGATATATTTGTCAAAAATATTGATATTTTTTTGGGGTAATATTGATATATTTTTTTATATAATATTGATATATTTCTCATATAATATTGATATATTTTTATAATATAAACCTGATTAAAATTGTTTTATAATGAATTTGTCTAATTTTAAAAACTTGAATGTGACGTCGAAAGGGTTAATTTCCCAGAACTTTTTATCTAGCCCCCCGGCAGTATTTATCGGAGGCCATGATTTTGGGGGGGTGGATGGGTACAACATTGGGAAATTAAAATTTAAAGTGTTTAAAAGTACAATTTAATTTTTGACGTATTTCTTTTGAACAAATGATCCCTCTGGAATTCCCGAGAACTATAGCACTTTCCCTCTTATGTTATATTATATGAGAACATCAAATTTCCCCCCTTTTTGTTTATTAAAAGGGGGAACACAAAATTCCATCTTATGTTATAGTTAAAGAGAACATCAACACTTCCATCTTATGTTATCAGTTATAAGGGGGCAATCAAATTCCCCTCTTTTGTTATCAGTTATATAGAACTATCAACATTCCCTCTTATGTTACAGTTAAAAAAGAAATATCCCCTTTCCCTCTTTGTTATCAGTTATATGAGCATCAAACTTCCATCTTATGTTATAGTTTATGAGAACTATCAAAATTATCTTTGTTATAGTTTTAGAACTTCAACCTTCCATCTTATGTTATCAGTTATTAGAACTATAAACTTCCATCTTTTTTATAGTTATATGGAACTATCAACCTTCATCTTATGTTATCAGTTATGAGAATATCAACACTTCCATCTTATGTTACGTTATAAGGACAATCAACACTTCCATCTTTTTATCAGTTATATAGAACTATCAACACTTCCATCTTTATTTATCAGTTATTAGGACTATAAACACTTTCTTTTTTTCATTTTGAGAACTATAAACACTTCCATCTTATGTTATCAGTTTTGGAACTATAAACATTTCCCATCTTATGTTATCAGTTTTAGAACTATACTTCCCATCTTATGTTATAGTTATGGAACTATAAACATTTCCATCTTTTTTCAGTTTTTGGGGGAAAATCAAACTTCCATCTTTTTTCATTTTGAGAACTATAAACACTTCCATCTTATGTTATCATTTTGGGAACTATCAACACTTATCTTATGTTATCAGTTATGGGGACTATCACACTTCCATTTTATGTTTCAGTTTCTTTTATAATATATATCATTATAGCACCGGAATGCCCAAAAATGCTTCGACTCCCCTCTATTTTATTTTATAACTAAACTTCAAAATGACTTCATCAGTGATAGAAATCTTTTTTTTTATTATTATAACTAAATTCTAAGTGACTTGCAGTGACGAAATCATTTTTTTATGATTAAAACTTTTTTCAAAAAGGACTTTCGTGACAGAAATCATATTTTTATGATTAAAACTAAACTTCAATAAGTACTTCAGTGACAGAAATCATTTTTTTATGATTATAACTAAACTTCAAAAATGATTTCCGGGAAGAAATATATTTTTTGATTATAACAAAACTTCAATAAGTGATTTCCAGTGACAGAAACCCTTTTATGAAGTCTGTGACGAAAAGATTATTTCGTCCGGCCAAATCCAAGTTTGCTTCCTCGTACAGCCATCTGGATTTTTTTTCTAGAGTCTCGTCTCAGTGTAGGTGAGATCAGGTCCTGTCTACGGGTGGACGATAAAACGAAGTTCTTTTTAGATTTGGGCCATGAAAGGCCCTTTGGGGATTGAAAATCGAGAAGAGCAGGCGGGAATGTCCAGCAGGCAAATTCTATAAAAGATTTAAAAAAAAAATTTCAAAAATTTTACCATCTTAAAATTAAATCAGGGACCCTCCCCTTGGCAGGTGTTTTTGCGCAGCAAATTTTCATGTGTAAAAGTGGGAAACACATGGTTACTCACCGAACTGCAATGAATGCACTCAATCAATCAATCAATCAATTTGTTTTCCCAACAGATGATCGGGGAAACAGAACTAAATATTTGTTGTTTAACAGGTGATCAGGGGCCCTGTTCAACTGCCAGTGTCCAATATTTTTGTTTGCCAAAATTTTGGGGAAACCCTTTTTATCACTTTGATAAAAATTCCAGCAGAATTTCAAAGCCCCCACTTTGTGAAACTCATGGGGTAACCCAAAGGACATGTCTTTTTGGCAAATTAACATTTACTTAGTACAGGCGGGAACTACAAGCCATTTATTTGTAACCTCACAATCATTAAAAAAATGTATTCATTATCTTTTGTATCTTCTTAACTACATTAAATTTATCATGGATTGAACAACATAACATTGCCCAACATACAACAGCACAAGGGGACTATGTATAGCAACCGGTGTGCCCATACTACAACAGAGAATGTAAGACTTTAAAGAACTAAAGGTGTGACCAAAATACAAAGCACAATGTAACATTTAAACCCTCAAGGTGTGACCATCTACAACAGCAGAATGTAAGACTACGTATAAACTCAAGGTGTGACCATAAAACAACAGCAGAATGTAAGACTATGTATAGCAACAAAAAGGTGTGACCATATATAAACAGTAGAATGTGGTACTTATAGAAACACAAGGTGCCCTCATACAACAGCAGGATGTAAGCTTGTATATCAACGAAAAGGTGTGACCACACAGACAACAGTAGAATGTGATTACTAAAAAAAAGAACTTTGATCACATTAAAACATACAATATTCAGTTTAGTTTAGTCTTGGAATCATCACCCTCCCGTCGACCAATTATTGATAAGGGCCCCGTTTCCTCCTCAGTATGTCTCTCAGTTCAGTTTAGTTTATCTGGAATCATCACCTGCACGTCAGCCAATTTTGATAAGGCTCGTTTCCCTTTGTATGTCTCTTCGTGTGGCGCCCCAAACACCGGTTCTTTGCTTTTTTATTTTTTTTTGGCTACCAGGATAGTGTTTTTTGTCTACACACACTTGACCTGGAATTCGGGGGGTTTGGGTTGGGGTTGTAGAGTCCCCATTACTTGAATCCTTTACACAACCCCTCTCCCTTGTGAATTTATAATATCAGCCTGGTCCTTTTGGGAAAAACCCCAAACTAAAACGTTTATTTCCCCCCACCTTTGCCCTGGCCCAAAAAAAAAACGATTTTTTTCATCCAGATCTCCCCAGCAACCCCTATTGTTTTTAGGCCCAGCCTTCTCAATCTTCCTCAGCATATTCGGGTCCTGAAAAACATAAAAAGGATAAAATCTGTGAATTCCAGCCAGACCATCACTTTTGTTCGATGATTTATTGAGACTGCTTAGTCACATTCCCCCAAAATTTCCTTCCAACATCCCCTTGAATTTGGAAGTGAAAGCTCGATCCATTTTCAAAACACACCCATCTGTGTAAATGATTACATCATCCTCAATAAAACCCCCAAAATTAATGCTTCCTTTTGCCTCCACAACCGCTTGGGTTTTTTTGTTCACCTTTTTCAAGTCTAATATATACAAAATGCTGTTTGATTCCTGTTTGGATTTATTCATACTTCACCGGTTCAATGTCTTATGAACACAGACCACAGTCCTTGTGGGCCCTCAAAATTTAATTTTACTTCAATGTCTTCAAGTAAACATACTTAGTCCTTGGGCCGGCCCCTCCCAAAATTTGTCTAATTTTTAAGTTTCAAGTAAACACAGATGTTGAATAAAATTTTCCCCGCTTGACACATTGAAAATTGTCCTTTTAAAAAAATATTTTTTTTAAAACCCTTTGTTTGGGCCTGTCTGTGTTAGCCCTTTTATAATCCAGAATCTTTTTATTTCCATGTGAAAATGTTTTCAGCAACTGGGGGTTCTCCCTGCCCAAAAAATTTTTCCATTGTCATAAGGGAAAACTCATTATATATTTTGGGGTTTTTTTGGGAAAGGGTTTTCCTTGTAGTTTTTTTCAGCATTGTCTTTAAGGTTGCTCATTGCATATGTGCTGTGTGCGTTTCGAAGGATGCTCATGTCTAGGCTGTTGTGTGTCACATTGTCTTGTTTTTTTTCTTGTTTTATCTTCTATAGAGAATATCAAAAGGTACGCATCCCCTGCACACCATGTCTTTAGTGCACCAAGTATGATGTATAGCCTCATTCATGTTTTAGAATTACTGATACAAGGAGACTGCAGTAAAATTTTCTATTTTTATATTGTAAATTTTGAACAAAGGAAGACTGCAGTAAAAAATTTTCTACTTTTTATTGTAGAATTATTGATACAAAAGGGAAGACTGCAGTAAAATTATCTACTTTTATTTTTAGAATTATTGATAAAAGGGGAAAACTGAAAAAATTTCAACTTTTATGTTTTAGAATTATTGATCAAGGAAAACTGCAGAAAATGATCTCTTTTTTATTGTAGAATTATTGATAAAGGGGAAAACTGCAGTAAATTATTGAAAATGAAAAATAAAAGATTTCAAATTTCAATGGAATGACCATTTGCAAAGTCATGCCATCAAGGTCACAGCCTCTGCTTTTTCTTGATCAGGTTGGTTTGATTTCTTGGGATTTAAAACCTACACTCCCATGTTTTTTTACTGTTTCCCTTCTCATACTCTCGTATATATGTATATATTAAATGTATATTATATACAGTAAACCCTCGTTAACACGAACTCAAAGGGGACCGAAAATAAAGGTTCGTTTTAAAAAAAATTTGTAACCCAAAAAAATTTTTGGGATTCAATGCAGCACAGTTTTAAAACCAATACAATACAGATGCCATCATATAAACACTACTCAGTAATTAACAAGAAGTTTTTTCAGATTTTTTTTCGGAAAAAAAATTTCCTGATATTGGCTGTCGCAAGGGGGGGGAAAAAGTATAGTAATTTTCCCCGGCCCAACTGGGTATGGGCTTCCTTCCTCCCGGTCATTTCGGCTGTTGTGAAAACCCGTTTAAAGTGTAAAACCGTTGTTCCTTTGGCGGGTGGGCGGTATACTATTGTCTTCACACTTTTTTTGATGATATTTTTACCCTCCAAAACGATTGAATGTACATCAAAATTCCTCGGGAAACACACGGCAACATCTTTTACCCGCCCCCAAAAAATTTCCTTCAAAACTAACCCCGGGTTTAACGTCTTAAGAATATCCCATTCGCCCAAAAGGTGGTGTCGATGTCACCATCTAACCTTCGATGGATTAGTGTTGTTTATTTTCCCCCAGGCTCTGCTAAAGCAGTTCTGAAGTGTTTTGATGGCACAGATTCCCGGGAAAAGGAAAAGCTTTTTTTAAACCGAAAAAACCCCCAACTTGGGGTTATCGTGTTGTTTAACAGGGGGCGAATTGCAGCTCTCAAAGGTCGCTTGCGAAAAGCTCTCTTCATAAAACAATAATCCTTGATCAAAAGGGCCCAAGGGCAAAACTTGTTGCATTTGGGGGAAAAAATTAAACCCTTTTACGTTTGTTAAGTTCAGATATGTATTTTATGGGCCAACCCGTCCATTGTCAAAAGAACATCCCTATTCGGCCCCCTTTCGACTTTTTTGGGAAATGAAGAAGCCACTTTACGAAATGATGTGCTGTCACCCGTTTTTTATGGTGAGAGTGGATGGGGTAGAGTATCCATGTTCATTTTTTTAAAACAACGTGGTTTCTTAAACTTCCTATCACCCATGGGGGTTTTCCCCTCCCCCGCATTACATACAAGGAAAACAGTTAGCTTGTTTACTGCGCGCCCACCATGGCACTTGTCCCTTTTTTTCCCTTTGGGGGTTTGGGGCTTGGGGAAAAAGATTGGGCCTTTTCCCCCTTTGTACCTCAAAGGGGCCCCCAAAAACCCATGCAACCGGGTTTTTTCCCCCTTTTTCATCAACTTTTTTCTTACCCCAAAACACTACTGATGAAATTGAGTGTTTTTTTTGGAACCGGTACAGCCAACCAGCGGAACAGCTGGAAAACCCGAATATCCCAAAATTTTTTGGGAATCTCATTTTCTTTTATGAAAATTTTGGGGCCCCCAAAAGGGACATTGGGGAATTTCGGTATGGTTGGGAAACCCTTCTGAAATTAAACGTTTGATATCTTCGTACTTGTTTACGGTTGCCCAGATTTGTTACCGGGGAAACCCAATGCAAAAGCAAAGAAATTTTTCCCCTCTTAAGTATTGGGGTAAGGTAAGGGGGTTTGGGAATTCCATACTGTTCAAAAAACAATTGTCTTTTTTTTCAATCACCACGGGCTACTTGTTTTGAATTTTAATTTTGTTTCCAGATCTATGCCTGCCTTCCTCTTGAATGACTCTTCAACTGTATCTAACTTTCCGTCCCATCTGAAATTTTTTCTCACCAAATTTTTTCCTGAATTTCCCCCTTTATTTTTACTTTTGCTCCTCCCCTTTTCCCCCTTCCACCCCTTTCCTGCCCCAAAAAACCCTCCACCCCTTTTTAATTCTTCTCAAAAAATTTTTACCTGTAATTAATACCCAAACTTCTAAAATGTAACCAATACTAACAAAAAATTTACTCCCCAAAACTTTTCGCATTGGGGGCGGCTTAAACTTTTTTCCCCCCAATAAATGGCCTTTTTGCATATTAAAAGATCCCCCTATCTCGCCCTCATCTCAAAATCAAGGGCATCCCACGGGGAAATGAAACTGGTTTGTGTTTCCTTTCCCATCACTAACAATGAAAGGGCTTTTTAAAGGGGAAAAAACAGTGAAGCTTTTGGGAAATTCGGGGTTAAAAAGAGATAAATTGGCGGAGGGGCTAAAATACAAAATTCGTGATTCGTGGTACACGAAATTCGTGTTATTTACTGATAAGAAATAGACATTTTTGACGGGACCACATTTTTTTTCTTGTTAACCGGGGGTTCGTGTTAAGCGAGTTTTGTGTTAACGAGGGTTTACTGTATGATGTATAAATTTGATTGTTTCTGTTTTCTTTCACTTTCTAGTTTTTCACAATTATTTAGTTTTTTGTCAGATATTTTCTTTTAGGGGGCAAGAAAATTTAATTTATTCAAGTTCAAATGTCTGTTTTTGTGGGAAAAATCGTCTGTTGTGGGACAGTCGTCTGTTGTGTGGACTGCTGTGGGAAGTCATCTGTTGTGAAGGACTGCTGTGTAGGAAGTCATCTGTTATGTAGGACTGTTGAGTAGGAAGTATCTGTTGTGTAGGACTGTTTGTAGGACAGTCATCTGTTGGGAGGACTGCTGTGAGGACAGTCATTATTATGTGGACTGTTAGTGGACAGCACTTTTATGGACTGTTGAGTAGAAATCATCTGTTGTGTATGATTGTTGTGTGGGACTGTTTTTAGGACAGCTTCTGTATCTGAAACTTTTGTTAACATATAATAACAGAACATTGGTAAATGTTAACATTTTAAAAAAAAAGAAAATTTTTAAAGATCAAGAAAATAAAGTTTTCAATAAAACTGTAAAACTGTTGAAAGTTAAGTTTAAAAAACTTTAATTTAATTCATAAACATTATCCCTCAAAAAACCCTCCATCCATCAATGGTCTTCTTATACAAGTTTTTATCTAATTTCTTGTACCATCATTTTTGTCCATTATTTTTGTACCAATTTTCTTGTACCAATATTTTTGTACCAATATTTGTGTGTGATCAACATTTTTTGTATTAAAATAAAATAATTTTGGGGTTACCAAGGACTAAAACATGACGTTCTGTATGTCCCCAAACTTTGTTGACACTGAAGATCTTGATAGTTATTTATCTGATGCATCTGATACTATCTAATGTTATCTAATGTTATCTGATGTTATCTATGTTATCTAATTTATATAAAATTTTTTTTTAAATTTTTTTTAATGTTATCGATGTTATCTGATTTTATCTAAGTTATCATATATTTATCAAAATGTTATCTAAATGTTATTTAAAATTTATCAAATATTTATCTAATATGTTTCTAATATTTTTCTAAAATGTTATCTACATTTTTTCTACTATTTATCTAATATTTATCTAATATTTATCAATATTTTTTAATATTTTATCTTATTTATCTAATATTTTTCAATGTTTCTAATATATATCTAATATTTATCTAATATGTTATCTAATATTTATCTAATGTTATCATATATTTTCATATGTTATCACTGTTTCCCTGTTATCCCTGTTATCCCTTTATCAGATGTTATCAGATGTTATCAATGTTATCACATGTTATCACATGTTATCATATTTATCATATGTTATCAGATTTATCAGATTTTATCAGATGTTATCTGATGTTTTGATGTTATCTGATGTTATCTGATTCCGTACCGCTAGCCATTTGATAATTATATTTATCAAAAACCCTTTTTCATACAGTTTAAAAGATATTTCCCCTAAACACCCCGCCCATTGTAATGATGTCGCTAATCCCAGTCGCCAATAAAAGCATAATGTTATTAGGTCAGAGGGATCAACTGCACAAGAATATTAGTAATTTTAAAGAATCAAGGGGATGGTCTTGGCTAGATTGAAAAAACAATTAGTCAGGTGACCAAAGGAACCCCCCCACAGAAAGCATGGATCCCCGATAGATGGATCTGGTCACACTACAGGTTTTATTTAAACCGATAGATGGGTGCATGGTCAGCTTCTACAATGTTATATTAATCCCGATAGATGGATGCATGGTCAGCTACTACAATGTTATGTTAATCCCGATAGATGGATGCATGGTCAGCTACTACATTTATATTAATCCCGATAGATGGATGCATGGTCAGCTTACAATGTTATATATCCCGATAGATGGATGCATGGTCAGCTACTACAATGTTATATTAATCCCGATAGATGGATGCATGGTCAGCTACTACAGTGTTATATTAATCCCGATAGATGGATGTATGGTCAGCTACACAGTGTTATATTAATCTTGGAAGAGAATGTAAGAGATTGTGACAATTTGAAGACTGAACTCTAAACTAAGCAGATTATTTAGATAATGCAATAGATGATGATGTTGTTGTATATTGAGATGGTTTTGTACATCGTTGGGAAAAGTCAGACTGGGATTTTGTAGTCACCGCGTGATGTAGGGTTGTTGCAGAGTGGAATGGAACAAGCAGGATAACTAATATTCCATTATGTAGATGAAGTTTTAGTCCATGAATTCTGCCATCCTATGGCTATCTTTGACTTTGCATACTAGGGCCACTACTTTGTCGGATTTTCAATCGATAAGCTTCATATAGACAAGTTACAATGTAATTGGATATCATTTTTTGAGGTTTCTAGCCTCCAGAGGTTTACATGAATCTACTCTTCTGGCATGAAGGTGTTGGAGACAATGAGAGAACAGAGATAGACATACTTGCATCGATAGTATCGATCGTCGAGGAGTTGAAGATGCATAGGGAGAACGTCCTTCGGTTTCTTGGCGATCGCTTGGTGGATCAAGACACTAAAATTGATATTGAATCAATCCAACAATTTAACTTTAGTTCGCAATTGCATATTGTGTAAACAAAACTGTTTCTCGCATGCAGAATCTGTCGCTCATGAATAAAGTATTTAGACAATTTCTCACAATTTCTAACTTTCGTGTTGACTCAAATATATCAGAATCATGGAAGTAAATGACAGTTATCATCTGCTTTGTCTTGAGCAGAACTTTGCCATATGTTCCGCCTCTGCAGTCGTTATGATTAAGTCGTCCAGTCCATCATGAGTCCATCTTCTTCGCGTCTTGTTCTTCTCATATTTGCCAGGGCTGCCACCTTCCATGATGATCTTCTCCAACCCTTCGTGTCTTTTTATATGCCCAAAATACTTCAATCTTCTCATTCATATTTGTAACATCAGCCAGTTTTCTTTGATTTGGAACTATTTCTGAATAGATATATATTTACTCTCGTCTCTGTCCACGATCTACGGAGGACTAATCGGAAACACTTATATTCTAATGCACATATATGCGTTTTCACTGCGTTGTTAACTGTCCATGTTTCACACCCATACGTTGCTCCTGGGAATATGCATGCACTTTTCTGATTCTGCCTTGTAATGTCTGGCCATAGTCAGTTATTTGATCTAAAGACTAAATGACATGTCATTATTTCTTGACGGTTTCTTTAGACCGGGTTCAGAGAGAAACATTGTTTAATTCACTGCTGCTGCTTATGTGATGCTCTCTCTCTCTCTCTCTCTCGCCCCTCCATCCTTTGCAATATATATTTATATACACATGCACATGTATATCTTACTTTATTTATGTATTTCCTTTTATTTGTTTCAGAAGTAATATTGTTCACAAATTAAATTCAAAGAAATTGTATTGAATTAAATGTGTTTATAATGTGACTTTTGACAAGAGAGATGGCTGAAAGTATTAAGGAAGGTAGACAGAGAGAGAGAGAGAACAGAAGAGTAAGTATGCTTGAGACAAAGGAGGCGAGAGAGAGCGAGAGAGAAAATGAGTGTAATTACAAAATGTTATAGTCTCGGCGTAGCTTCTTCATCTCATTGATGTCATTAGTAAGAGTGGGACAGCTACGGCGCAGATGTCTGAAAAAGTCAGGCAGGCAGGGCATCAACAGCATCGATTGTTAGGAGTAGATGTATATTATAAGGGGTATGTTCTTTGATATTGAATCCATCGAGCTATTTAAGAAGTTTGGAGTTACCCGTTGTACAAGTAGAAGTGGATGTCTGAGGGACAGAGTAGAAGTGTGTTTAACCAGCGAGCCATAGGAACTATCAGTTTGGAGTTACCCGTTGTACAAGTACAACTGAATGTCTGAAGGGCAGAGTAAGAAATGTGTTTAACCAGCGAGCCATAGGAACTATCAGTTTGGAGTTACCCGTTGTACAAGTACAACTGAATGTCTGAAGGACAGAGTAGGAATGTGTTTAACCAGCGAGCCATGGAACTATCAGTATGCATACTCTTCGACATCTGTTGGGAAGACTGAGCACCTATGGGTCTGCCCGGAGTGCAATGACGTCAATTTAGTAACCAATAACAATAATATATTGACTTAGTCTAGGAAAGACATAAGCGATGAGAGAACTATTATACGTCAACATTAACTGTGATTTGCCGTTTGTTCAACCTTGTTACAAAGGACAGACAAACACAACTTTGTTCTGTGGTGGCCTACATGGACAGAAACGTGACTGTGAACTAAAGTTGGTCAAATGAACTCTCTATTTCACTGAGAAACGAAAGAAAAGATTAACTCACAATGAGGTCTTTGTATGCTATAAATATATAATTGGAGATTGTAAGTGAAACCAAATGTTGAGTCACACATCAGAAAACCAAGGTTAGATGGGATTAAACGTACAACAAAAATGTTGGTCACACCATCAGAGAAAACCAAGGTTAGATGGGATTAAACGTACAACAAAAATGTTGGTCACACCATCAGAGAAAACCAAGGTTAGATGGGATTAAACGTCCAACAAAAGGTACCACAAAAGATGAAAAATTGATTCTTTTTCTACTGTCTGTTACCTTTGTTAAAGTGTACACTTTATGTTACGCTTCTCTCTCTCTCTCTCTCTCTCTCTCCTCTCTCTCTCTCTCGCTCTCTCTCTCTCTCTCTCTCTCTCTCTCTCTCCTCTTCTTCTTCTTCTTCTTCTTCACCCATTCATGTGTTAGTTGACGTTATTATTTGTAAATTTGTCCAAGAAGTTGTCTATAAACTTGACCTGAAGCTGGTTGAGGTCAATGTATCATCTAAATAAACTTCTAATGTTTACGTTGAATGTATTATCTAAATAAACTTCTAATATTTACGTATCATCTAAATAAACTTCTAATGTTTACATATCATCTAAATAAACTTCTAATGTTTACGTTGAATGTATCATCTAAATAAACTTCTAATGTTTGCGTTGCATTGATTCTATCAGCAAGTTTTTACAAACGTGACTATTTGTTAACTTTGTCAATGGAGGATCGGACAGTTGCGGAGGCGGTGAACTGGTTGGCATCTCACAACTACTCTCGTGTTTTCATACTCAGTGACTCCATGAGCATGATTCGTAAAGTCGAATCAGGTATGGTGAGACGCAACTGGGTGGAGTACTGGTACAGACAAT
>JADZMA010000853.1:0-28777 GCA_020796225.1 Arion vulgaris
CACATCAAGGCACGATGGCCGGGAAAGAAAATACAGAAGGCAGGGTCCCAGGACGCAGAGGCAGACCAAGAAGAAGATGGCTACAAGATATTAAAGAAACCATGAACATGACCATCGACGAAGTGGGTGAACTGGCAAGAGACAGAGTGAATTTCAGATGTGCTGCAAAGAGAGCAACGTCCTATAAAGGATACGCACCTTGATGATGATTGCCTATTTCTGTTTATTGTTTCATAAGATATGCTGACGATACAGTGCTACTATCTACATCAGATAATGCTATATTTGTTGTCGTCGTCTTCTTTTAGCCTTCTCTGATGTTTTGTTGTAGATGACAAACTGGGAGTTTGGATGCATTCTTATTAAGACCCAAACCACCTAATTGCGCCTAAATTTTCCGACCGCTTCACCTTATTAATTATTAAAAAACTGCGAACAAAATAATCTATCACTGCTAAACGGGAGGTAGGGCCCTTTTCTTGAATGACATCATCAATGATACAGATGTTTATTTCACCGATGGTTCAGTTATTCGCCAACAACGCTGCGCGTGGGATTTTTCAGCACGCTCGGGATGAAAAAAAAAGAGAGGCAGTGGGGCTACGCAACAACCACACGTACTTGACAATGGAGGTTCGGGCGGTTACGGGGCGGTGAACTGGTTGGCATCTCACAATTACTTCCGTGTTTTCATACTCAGTGCCCTTCCATGCATGATTCGTAAAGTCGAATCAGGATGGTGAGACGCAACTGGGTGGAGGTCCCTGGTCAGACAATATTCAGAGAAATCACCTTCATTTTTGTCCCTGGGCACGCAGGGTTATTGTAATGAGCGAGCTGATAGTTTGGGATGGTTAGCTACAATATCAGAGAAAGCTGCAATGGATCAAGGCATTCTTACGCATTGAAAGAGTTTTTCCCAAACAGAGGAGTTTCGGGCTGTGAATCCCACTCGCTGACCAGATTGAAAGAGAGGGGTGTTAATATTGGTGCAGCCCGAAAGAACGACATACTAAATATGCAAAGAGATTGATTGATCAACATCGAACTGGTGTGTTGGGTCGCTGGACGCTGCTGGATTTGGAGCCAAAAATCGGAGCACCTTTGGGCATGTCCGGAGTGCTAAGATGATAGTCCTCATAACTGATAACTGATAACCACCCATCTTTTTGTTTTAAGTAAAATTTGCAGTTCCCTTTGCAACTTTATTTCTTATATTGATGTTGGTGACTCCTTTCTGTTTTTTCGTTCCTTTTCGTAGACATGGTATTTTACATGAGTTTTCTGACAGCGTGTTTGCCCATTCATTGCCCATGTTT
Organism: Arion vulgaris; assembly: GCA_020796225.1. Taxonomy (NCBI): domain Eukaryota; kingdom Metazoa; phylum Mollusca; class Gastropoda; order Stylommatophora; family Arionidae; genus Arion; species Arion vulgaris. Next base: position 1,320 of record JADZMA010000853.1, read on the forward strand.
GACTCTGGTAACACAAAGTAGGTATGAAAAGGCTGATAATCATCTGTTGTTTAGCTTTCAGTGAGATTTGTGGGTGCCTTAACAATGGGGCATAGCTGGTCGGTTACAGCATTTGTTTTTTACACTTTAGATTCTATCTATCTATCTAGTCTTCCATCTTCTGTGAATCTGCTTCATAAAGTACCTGATGCAAAGGAAGAAAGCAATTCTACAACATTTAAGATACTTTTGATAACAAACAAATTCAGTTAAATATTTCCATACCAAATAAATAAATTATTTGATACAACAAACGTACCATACTTTTAATATTATTCAACTGTGCAAAAACAAATACTGCAACGAACTGACGTTACAACTAAATATTTAATTTACACTGAGAATAATGTTTATAAATTGCATGCAGTTTTTGAGTAGCCATATTGTTGACAACATCATTTCACGTACATTTTTATATCAATTGTCAAAGCGACAGCAGCTTTGAAAATCTATAAAAAATATGGAAATGCAAGTTATATAGTATAAAACAAAATTACGAATTTTCAACTCAAATGTTGTATCAATCCTAACATATGCCAGTTGGAAAATGACTAAAGATATAGAAAGCAAGTTGAATGTATTTGAAAATAGATGTCTGCGAAATAATGAATATAAATGGAATGAATTCAGGAGAAGTGATGAAATCAGAGAAATATCTGGTCAACTATAGTAACAACTGTTATAAAAGGAGAAGATGGAGATATGTTGGGCATACTCGAGAAGAAATTTCTGGTCAACCACTAGTAATAACTGTTATAGAAAGAGAAGATAGAGATATGTTGGGCATACTCTGAGAAGAAATGATCACTGAATACTAAAGCAGACATTGAATTGGGAGGCAAAGTGTTCAAGAAAAAGAGGCCCACTAGAAAACCTGAGACAAACTTTGCTGAGATACTAAAGCAATATGGACTCAATTCCATGAAAGAGATTGAGAGATTACACGGATAAAGCGGTATAGAAAATTACTTGCATGCCACATGCAAAGTGAACGGTACGACAGGGTTTAAAATGGTTTAAAGCCGAAGGATTGACCTTCATTGACCGGGTTTATCCCATATGGTTCGGTCCTCTCCGCGGGAAATTGCACGCCACCTGCCGAGAGTATTGCACAAAGCACGAACTCCTAGCTCCGGCAACAATCCTGGTATCTGAAAACTACACTGTGAACAGAAGGCGCGTCCGGATTCAATCACGACTTTCGACTCGCAAGGCTATTAGGAGCTTAACACTCAGCACAGAGACAGGTATATATATATATATATATATATATATATATATATATATATATATATATATATATATATATATATATATATATATATATATATATATATATATATATATATAATAAAGTGAGAGTCTGGCAGAGTGGGTTAGAGAGCAGGCTCCGATTCAGGAGACCTGGTTGGATTCCTGATAAGGTTGGAGGTTGTTTACTGTGGGGAAATAAATAAAAATCCTAACCGGGACAGGTTTGCGTGACTGCACTAGCCATGCAACCATTAACTTCCTTAGGCTCATGTCCTCTGTTCTACATCACACTACCAAGCGATATTACATAAGCGGTAAAGACATACAAAATAATACGAATCAGACAATCAAGGTTCTTCAGGAATATAATGCGACGAGGAGGCTTGAACATCTGGTTTAAAAACGAATAAAATACAGGGATCTAAAGATTATGGAAGGGTAACGCAGAGATGATGGATGGCCTGACATCGTGGTTCGACAAAATATCGACGTCAGAACTGATTATCTGCATGATGGAGAGAGAGAGAGAGAGAGAGAGAGAGAGACATGATCGCCTACGCCAGCGGGCATGACACTTGATTGAATGATAGTAATAAGTTTATTATAAATAGAATAATTTGCCACTCTATATTACAGGATTAGCGAAGTGAAATATATCAGAAATGATGTACTTGGATGATAATGAAAATAGTTGATATCTTTAACAGAACGTTGTCATCAACCATAGTAAACGTGTCGTCGAGTTTCTAGGCACCAATTATACGTTCAGTAGTTTGTCATTCAGTAGTTTGTCATTCAGTAGGTGACGTCTGTGGCATAGGGGTTAGTGACTCGTTTTCATTAACCCGACGTTCTGAGTTCTAATCACGCTGCGGGTAATTTCGTTAAATTGTTTGCGTGGGTTTTTACAAAAGGACGATGGCACCACCCGTTCAGAAAGCAATGGCAAACTGCTGAACTTAATAAGGCCAGAAAATCACAAACAGCGTTGCAAAGCTGGGGTTGATTCGTAAAGTCCTGTACAGGATATGCAATTAATTTTGTTGTCATTTGCTATCTAAACGGTGAGGTCTAACTTACCGTTCTTAAAATTCACGGGAACAAATTTGTTTCACACTGCTTCTTCGGTTTTTAGGCAGGTACTCTTGTGTTGTGACGGGTCTCAGTACCGCTAAGAAAAGTCGTACTTGCGTCTCAGTACCGCTAAGAAAAGTCATACTTGCGTCTCAGTACCGCTAAGAAAAGTGTACTTGCGTCTCAGTACCGCTAAGTAAAGTCGTACTTGCGTCTCAGTACCGCTAATAAAAGTCGTACTTGCGTTGTTAAAACCCTTTGCTCTCACTCCCAAAGATATTTTTTGATAATTTCTTTAAGTATGCTCAACATATCTCCATCTTCTCCTTCTTATAACAGTTGTTACTAGTGGTTGACCAGACATTTCTTCTCAAGGCATGCCCAACATATCTCCATCTTCTCTTACTTATAACAGTTGTTACTAGTGGTTGACCAGACATTTCTACTCAAGGTATGCCCAACATATCTCCATCTTCTCCTTCTTATAACAGTTGTTACTAGTGGTTGCCCAGACATTTCTTCTCAAGGTATGCCCAACATATCTCCATCTTCTCTTCTTTCTTATAACAGTTGTTTTAGTGGGTGACCAGACATTTTTCTCAATGTATGCCCAACATATTCCATCTTCTTCCTATATCAATTTTACTAATGGTTGCCATTTAATTCTTATCAAGGTTGTCCAACATATCTCCATCTTCTCCTTTTTATAACAGTTGTTACTAGTGGTTGACCAGTATTTCCATAATTTCATCACTTCTCCTGAATTCGATCAATTAAATGTTAATTATTTTATAATATTCTGTATCCCTCAAAATTACTTGTAATAAGGTACTAGCCCACCCACAAGTCCTCCACCTTTCTCATCTAGACTTGGAACCGACAAAACGTGTTAATATAAACTCAGCCTTCTTTTTCAACGCTTCAACAAATTCCTTCCAACCAGATCTGTCGAGCAAGCTTAGCTTAGTTCATTGCAGGTCTTTCTGCCTCTTTCTTTTTGTGTGTGTACAGTTCGTCTCCATGTCTCTCAGACATCATCAATCATCAAGTAGCTTGCCCCTTCCGGAATTTGACCATGACAGCAACCCTGAAAAACTCTATTTTCTGTGCAAGTTGACCGACGTCAACAGCAGTCATTCTCAGATCGTCAATGACATCTTGCACCCATCTTCTTCTAGATTTCTCTCATTCTTCTTTCACGCACAATTCTCTCCAGACACACTTCTTCTACAGGCACTGCTGTCGTTTGATTTGTTCGAAATATTTAATTTTCCTTGATGTTATGCTATTTAATAGCCAACTCTCTTTAATATCAAGTTGTTGCAGAACAGAAGCATTTGTTATTTTCTCTGTCCATGATATTCTAAGTACTCTTCTGTGGCATTTGCATTCAAAGGCATAAATGATCGTCCCCGTTGCTTTGTCAATATTCCATGTCTCACAACCATATGTTGGCAAGGAAAAAATGCAGGCTCTTAAATACTTGAATGTTGTTCTTATGTCAGTTCCCTTCCATAGGTTAGTTAGTTTTTTTGGGTCAGTTCCCTTTCCCATAGTTGTTAGTTCTTATGTCAGTTCCTTCAAGGTTAGTTTAGTTCTGCTCGCCCTTCCATAGGTTAGTTAGTTCTTATGTCAGTTCCCTTCATGTTATTAGTTCTTATGGTGTCCTTCCAGGTTAGTTAGTTCTTATCAGCCCTCCAAAAGGGTTAAATTAGTCTTTGTCATTTCCCCTTTTCCCAAGGTTGAGTTCTATGCGTTTCCACATTAAGTTAGTTCCTATGTCATTTCCCCTTCATAGGTTAGTTAGTTCTTAGTCGTTCCCCTTCCATGGTTGTTAGTTCTATGTCAGTTCCTTCCATAGGTTATTGTTCTTAGTTCCTTCCTAGGTTGTTAGTTCTTATGCCATTTCCCCTTCCAAGGTTAGTGTTCTTATGTCAGTTCCCTTCCAAGGTTAAGTTAGTTCTTATGTCATTTCCCCTTCCATGGGTTTTCGTTCTTATGTCAGTCCCTTCCAGGTAAGGGTTCTTATTTCAGTTCCTTCCATAGGTTAAGTTCTTATGTCAGTTCCTTCCTAGGTTAGTTAGTTCTTGCAGTTCCCCTTCCATAGGTTAGTGAGTTCTTTTAGTGTGTGCAAGCAATGCTCAGTTTTTTTAATTTTCTTTTATAGCATTCCTGTCATTTGTCAGCAATGCCTCAAGGTATTCAAAGTTGTGACTCTTTCATTTGTGGCATTTTGACACATATGTTACCATAAATTTATTTTATCAGTTGTAAAGATCTTCGTTTTCATTGTATTGAGATACAGGTTTTGATTTTCCCTTTTTAAAAAAGTTACATTATCAAGCCAAGAAAAACAAAACTCCAATTTGAATATTAAGAAGACAGAAATTATATAAGAAAGCAGAATTTGACACAGAAGTGTCACAGTAGATGGGAGTGAGCTAAGACAAGTGCAGCAATTTAAATACCTTTCGTTCTTGGAAATCAGATGGCAGATGCAGATCAGAAATAAAGAGCAGAATAGGACAAGCGAAACATCATTCCAGAAAATGAGAAGGTATCTGCAACTAGTCCTTGTCAATCCCACAGAATGCGTTATTCAGTGCACATAGAACCAATACTAACGTACGGATGCAAGTCATGGGTAATTTAAAAAAACAGATGAAAATTGAGGGCCACAGAAATTGGATTACAGAAGAATGAGACAATCCATGGACTATAAAACAATGTTGAGTGTTGAAATGAGGTTCAAGACACAGAGAAAGCTATCATCAATATAAGAAAGAGCAGTCACATTTTACGGGCATGTGATGAGAAGGGACGTTTAGAACACATTGAAACCGGTAAAATCGAGGGTAGACAGACTGAGGAAGACAGAGAGATAACATTTTGGATAGCCTGTATTCATGCCCGATACCAGTGAGAGAGAGCTCAGGAAGAGACGCTAGGGGATGGATAGGACATACATTGAGAAGACTGAGAAGCATCGCAAGACAGGCATTGTTTTGGAACTGCAGGTGAAGAGGATAGGGAAGGCCTAGCAGACCTGGAGAAAAGAGCTGGAGAGGATATAAAGAGATAGGCAAAACATGGAAAGAATTAAGGATGGCGAGAGAGGAAGAGATGGAAGAAGTTTGTTGAAGACCGTGCCGACGGGAGTTGAAGGTGATGATGATGATGAATGATGATGTATTCATGCCACGGTAGAGAATCAACATCTGAGTTGATAACAAACACCAAACACAGAAATTTGTGGCGATCCATGATCGTCTACGCCTGCCGGCACAGCACCTGATGATGATCAAGTACTCTATGTTATTTTATGATGACATACACATATATAATTTGCTGCTGGTGCGATAAGTTCGTAGCACACTCAAGATGGTTAACTATCTGGTAACAAAAAAAGTAATTACCAACATATAAAATATAACGTTGGAGTCTCATTTAGTTTGACAAGTAGGCAAGATATCAATGGTTTATTTATGGGAATATTTGATCGATATTATACAGGGTTATCGCGTGTGTGTTGCCTGGGGCTCGCAAGGGGAGCAAAGAATAGTAACAGTGTGATCTATAAGGACACCAGAGGGAAAAAGAAAACAAGGAAGACCAAGAGAGACTCTGCGTAGAACCATCATCAGAGAAGGCTCAACGATGGGCCTAGCAAACATTAAAGACCTAAAACAGATAGCAACGAACCGCGAGACATGAGAGCTATGACCTCTGCCCTATGCGCCGCCCACAGGCCCAAGAGGAAAGACTAAGATCTAAAAGGGAATGTCGTTAGAGGCGACTAAGGTATGGTCTAGGAAGCTACCCTAGTACATAAAAAGCGTCGCAGAAATCTGAAATGTGCCTACTTGTAGACGAGAGCTGGCACAATGTACAATCGCTCTTAGGCTCAGATCACATACAAATCACAAAAGTGGTTTAACAAGTGGTCGATATGGAGCGTTCGAAGAAGAAGAAGATACAGGGTTATACCTTGCAGGTATTCACCTGTGATTGTATGACGGGAAAGAGCAAACAGGGAACTGTGGGATAGAGCTGGACAACGGCAGGTGGAACTAGAGATAAGGGGCAGAAGATAGCAATGGTTAGGAGACATACTGAATATACCCCTGACAGCATGACCTCTCAGATGGAGCCCTGGGGTCAAAGGCGCATGAGGTGGTGAACCAGGATTAGTGAGCCGGCACTAATCAAGACCCTGTCCCCTACCTCCACGTGATGACCCTGGAAACAGAATTTGTTCCGGCTGGCTAATGGGGCAGGATCGAGAGCACTGGTAGTGGTAGCAGGCAAGTAGAAAAAATAAAAAGGTCCATACGAACAAAATGCCGAATCTCCGGCCGATGTCCTGGGCCGACGTCCTGGGCCGACGTTCAACAAAATATTGCTGAAGGTCCTGAAACAAAAGAAACAGCAGCGAAACGTCTCTGATATAAGCCCTACTCCCGGATAAGGGCCGAACACAAATCACCATCTGCGGAGCAGAGACTACATACCAAGCTCGATGTAAGTCAAAGGTCCGCCACAAATTCGGTTTTCTGCCGATGGGGAGACCAGTAAACATGAAAGGATGAGAGGTGCATCCAGTTACGAAACGTGTGCCCACATAGGGCGAAACTCTAAGCCCTGAGGAGGGGGCAAACATTGCCAGCTCGTGGGCAAGAATAAATAAGTCAGATGCGTAAGGAATAAAAGTATACACTCGTGTTGGTACGAGGGAAAATTGCAGCTGACTCTGCATCGGTGGCCTGGTGCAGATACATGTACTGGGCAAGGTTTGCCGAGCGCAAACATAAAGTTGCGTTTTAGTGCATAACGAAACTACCTCCTGGAAACCGTGCAAGGTACTGTTGCGATAACAATTAACATCCCCGGAAAAATTGAGGTGGGTGATGCCTAACGGAACTGCCAGCCTTGAGGCAACCAGGCAAGGTACTATTGCAGTCACAACTAACATCCCGGAAGAACTAGGGGGGGTGTTGGTGGCGAGGCAAAATCCTCAGTTGCGTTTGCTAGCGCCGATTGAAACGACCTGTACAATATTTTGTGCTTGGCCCCAGGTCGGTTTTTTCCGAGACTTACTGCAAATTGTCACGTACCGACACGCGCCTAGAAAAGGCTGAGAATGTTCCTACTCCGGATCAAACTCAAAGCGAACGGTAAGTAAGGTCGACAATGTAAAGATCTGACAGGCTGTCCGGATCTGAACATTGGCGAAGGCCGATACTTTACACGGTGTTTTATTCGAGTAAGACGCCGTCCGATGACAAGCTTATAAGCCCCGTTAAATATTCCTTAAGCGTAACGACCTCACAGTCAGAAAGGGCATAACAGCGTAACTCACTGTCTTGGCGTAGATCACAAAGCCCAAATATACGGCAAAGCTGGTGGAAAAGGCGGTGATCTGGGCCTACATAGTCGGGAAAAAGGATCGTACCCTAGGGAAAGTTCACTCTAGTAAACAAGCTGGCTGAAACCGGATGGGCGAGCCAAGTCACCATAGGCGCACAATCGACCCGACGTAGAACACCTGTTCTTGTCAAAGGACCAATTATAAATCACAAAAATAATGATAAAATTGCCGTGAAGAATGTTCGAGAGAAGAAGAGGGAAAGCCTCAGGGCATTAGAGCTAAGGGAAACCCAGGAACAGTTGGAGGCGGGAGTTAAAGACGGGCTGCAAGAAAATGGGGAGAGACTGAAGCGATACGGAAAAGATGGCATTGGATTTCGAAGAACTTGGTTGCGGACATATGTCTCATTAGAAATGAATTATGAAGGAAATACCACGATTCAATTATGTTCATATATTAGTAATGATTACTGAATCAACTAAGAAAGTTGGAACATAATCTTGCTTGAATTACATCGAGAAACAAAAAATGAAGTGGTTCGGCCACTTAATTAAGAATGTAACCAAACTCCACCGTATACATGGTCTTCCACAACAGAATGAAGTGGTTCGGCCACCACTTAAGAATACAACCAACTCCACATTATACAAGAATGAGGTCGGTGCTTCTTCTTCGAGCGTTCCATATCGACCACTTGTTAACCACTCTGTGTGATTTGTATGTATCTGAGCCTAAGAGCGATTGTACATTGTGCCAGTTATGCGCCTAAGGCAGGCCAGCACATCCGATTTCTGCAAAGCTTTTATTTACACGTACTATGGTAGCTTCCTAGGCCCTAGATTAGATGCTCATTTACGACATGCTTGTAGGTCGCAGTGGTACTATTCTTTGCTTCCTTTGCGGAACTCGATACCACAAGGGTGAGATCGAGAAACAGTGTTATCCATTGAAGTGAATCTATGGAGGTCCACTCAAACATTCAATCAGTCAGCCAGTCAGTCAGTCAGTCAATCAGTCAGCCAGTCAAGCCAAGACAGAATAGTTAGTTAGTTAGTCTTTCCTCTTGGGCCTGTGGGCGGCGCATAGGTATAGGTCATAGTCTCCATGTCTCGCGGTTCGTTGCTATCTGTTTTAGGTCTTTAATGTTTGCTAGGCCCATCGTTGAGCCTTCTCTGATGATGGTTCTGATGATGATAGACAGAATAGCTATTGTATAAAATGGCTGCAAATTCAAAGCAAAAAGGGGCCCCTTGTAAATGATACTTTAATCAGCATTTGTTACATTAATAATTTTAAATTTCTAATTTGATTTTCAAACAGGAGGGCTCATATAACGATGTTCTTGACAAGTTTCTTGAGAATTTTGATAAAATAGTTGACGCAAGTAGTTGTTGTGTGCAAATAAATGTATTTGTGCAAGTATGTGTTGTGTGTATGTGGTCTGTGTAAATAAGTGAGGTGTGTGAAGTATGTGTGTTTTATGTAAGTATGTGTATTGTGTGTTCAACAAGTAAATATGATTTCAAGGAAGAGGTTGTGTGCAAGTATGTGTGTTGTGTAAGTATGGGTGTTGTGTAAGTATGTGTAAGTGTGCAAGTAAGTGTGTTGTGTGCAAGTATGTGTGTTGTGTTTAAGTATGTGTATTGTGTGCAAGTAAATATTGTGTCTGCAGGGTAGTTGACCAGACATTTCTCTGATTTCATCGCTTCTCCTGACTTTGTCCCATGTTATATTCATTACTTTTCGCAGACATCTATTTTCAAATCCATTCAACTTACTTTCTATATAGTACATTGGTACATTCCCCCCAACACATAAAGAAGTAAATGGTGGAAAAGAAAAAAGAAGACATTGGTATCTTAACTTTAAATTTGAGATGTAAATTTAACATACTTTTTGCTTCTCAATTTTTTATAGACGAAGAAGCAGAAATTGAAACCTTTCAAGTCTCAGATCTTTTTCCAGTTATACCATTTGGCTACTACCGTTACTATGGAAGCCTGACCACGCCTCCGTGTACGGAGTCCGTGATCTGACTGTTTGCACAAAGACTACAAATTTCTTCAGAACAGGTATAACTTTTTTTTTTTAAATGGCTCTAGTTAAGCAGTACTGATTTAGTTGTATCACTGATTTTTGCGTGATTGCTTACTTTCCTTAGCACCAATTTCATTTAAAGATTGCTCTAAGCAAAAAGTACTGATTTAGTTGCATCACTGATTTTTTGCATGAGAGCCGCTGTAGCGTAGTTGTTAGTGAACTCGATTCGCAAGGCTGGTGGTCTGGGTTCAGCTCCCGCAATGCGCGTGGAATTTTTCCGACCGCGAGGGCTTTTCAGGTCGACCCAGCCTCAACTGGGTACCAGACATGCTCTGGGAAAGTAAAAGGCGGCCGGCGTGATGCTGACCACATCACCCATCGTGTGCCGACGGTCAATGAAAAAAACAGGCCTAACACTGTATTGACCTATATACCACGAGGTATGAAAGGGTTCCTTTACTTTACTTACTGATATTTGCGTGAATTCTTGCTTTTCTTATCACCAGTGTCCCTCGAAATTCAGATGATCCTAAGTCCGACTTCGACTTTCGGACTTCATTTGGTGATCACATCTCAAGAAAGTGACTTGGCTGTACACACCTCGACTTGCTGGAGTGCAAAGTAACGAGTGTGCTGACTTTCTTGCAAACAATGCCCCGACTCAAGCGGTCAGAAGTACGGACAGAGTTTATATCATCAATGCGGTAGCTTCAATTATGTGACACGAGCGTGTCACATACACTGGGATGAGTGCAAGAATTAGGAGTTAAGTTTGGACATGCCAGACAGGGTCGTCTTCGTGGTAGAGAGAGAAGATATAGCAATGAACTTCTCCTTCGTACGGTGAGCAAATTTACTTTGGGATGGCTGCTGCAGCGGAGGACAGAGAACAAATGGGAATGTCCAAAGTGTCATGACGTTGATCGCATAAATAAAATAACATAAATAACATAACATAAATAACAAATATACATAAATACATAACTATAACTATAACATATCAACTTTCTGAATTTATTTCCTAAACTAAACGGTTCTGAGTTCGACACAGCTTCAATTCGGTAACAGGAAAAGCACTGTGAAGTAAAAGTGGCCGGCGTGATGTTGACCACATCACTCATCGCGTGCCGACAGTCAATGAAAAATACGCGCCCAACATCGTATTATCGTGTATATCATGTAGCAGTGGCGGCTCATGAACTTTTTTGTTGGTGGGACCAGAGACAAATTTTCGGGAAAATTATGGTTTTGGGTTAGGCTATATTTTAATTTATAACATAATAAAAACACATTAGCTCTATTTTTGGTGGGGCTCGGCCCCACTGGCCCTTAATTGACAAGAGTTGCCACTGTCATGTAGCATAACAAGGTATACTCCATGAGTGTGATTCGTGAAGTCGAAACAGGAATGGTGAGACGAAACTGGGTGCAGGTACTGGTACAGACAGGGATCAAAGAAACCACATTCATTGTTGTCCCTATGCGCGCAGCAGTCAGTGGTAATGAACGAGCTGATAGAGTGACTGGCATTTCTAGGGTATCAGAGGGAGCTGCAATGGACTGAAATGACATTCTTAACGCATTGAGAGTCTTTTAGAAAATAAGAGTTTCAGGGTTGTGAATCCACTGCTGACCAGGTTGAGAGAGATGGGGTGTCAACAGTGGCGGCTCGTCATTAAGGCCAGTGGGGCGGCCCCACCAAAAATAATAAATTAAAATATAACAACCCAAAACCATGATTATTCCGAAAATTTGTGTCTGGCCCACTAACAAAATGAATACGAGCCGCCACTGGGTGTCAATATTGGTCAGCCTGTAAAGATCGATATACTAAATATGCAAAGAGAGTGACAGATTAAATTGTTTGGACACCTGACAAGAATGCCCTGGTATCGCCTACCACTGAGAGCCACATAGAAAAAGTATACTGAGTACAAAGCAAGAGGAAGAACACGCAAAAGATGGAGCGACGGCATCAAGAACAGTCTTACGAACATGAATATCAGCTAACAAAGTGCCTTACAACAAGCACACACAAGATCACTACATTTCACTACCAACACTTCCATAAAGAAGTAAATGGTGGAAGAGAAGAACAAGCACACACAAGATCACTACGTTTCACTCCCCAACACTTCTATAAGAAGTAAATGGTGGAAGAGAAGAACAAGCACACACAAGATCACTACGTTTCACCCCCACACTTCTATAAAGAAGTAAATGGTGGAAGAGAAGAACAAGCCAACAAGATCACTGTGACCTCCCAACCTTCTATAAAGAAGTAAATGGTGAAGAGAAGAACAAGCACACACAAGATCACTACGTTTCACCTCAACACTTCTATAAAGAAGTAAATGGTGTAAGAGAAGAACAAGCACACACAAGATCACTACGTTTCACACCAACACCTCCATAAAAAGTAAATGGTGGAAGAGAAGAACAAGCACACACAAGATCACTACGTTTCACCCCCAACACTTTATAAAGAAGTAAATGGTGGAAGAGAAGAACAAGCACACACAAGATCACTACGTTTACCCCCCAACACTTCTATAAAGAAGTAAATGGTGGAAGAGAAGAACAAGCACATACAAGATCACTACGTTTCACTACCAACACTTCCATAAAGAAGTACATGGTGTAAGAGAAGAACAAGCACACACAAGATCACTACGTTTCACCCCCAACACTTCTACAAAGAAGTAAATGGTGGAAGAGAAGAACAAGCACACACAAGATCACTACGTTTCACCCCCAACACTTCTATAAAGAAGTAAATGGTGGAAGAGAAGAACAAGCACACACAAGATCACTACGTTTCACTCCCAACACTTCTATAAAGAAGTAAATGGTGGAAGAGAAGAACAAGCACATACAAGATCACTACGTTTCACTACCAACACTTCTACAAAGAAGTAAATGGTGGAAGAGAAGAACAAGCACACACAAGATCACTACGTTTCACCCCAACACTTCTATAAAGAAGTAAATGGTAGAAGAGAAGAACAAGCACACACAAGATCACTACGTTTCTCCCCAACACTTCTATAAAGAAGTAAATGGTGGAAGAGAAGAACAAGCAACACACAAGATCACTACGTTTCACCCCCAACACTTCTATAAAGAAGTAAATGGTGGAAGAGAAGAACAAGCACACACAAGATCACTACGTTTCACCCCAACACTTCTATAAAGAAGTAAATGGTGGAAGAGAAGAACAAGCACACACAAGATCACTACGTTTCACTACCAACACTTCTATAAAGAAGTCAATGGTGGAAGAGAAGAACAAGCATACACAAGATCACTACGTTTCACCCCAACACTTCTATAAAGAAGTAAATGGTGGAAGAGAAGGAGAAGAACTGGCGTGTTAGGCCGCTGAACCATGCTGGCTTTGATGAGGTGGAGATTGTAGCAACTATGGACATGTCCGGAATGCTATTATGATATTCTTCATACGACTGATAACTGATAACTGATAACAAGTCTTCCAAAAATAAACAATTAAACAGACAATGAATACGATAGAAATGAGGAAGGAATTGTTGGAGTGATAAACAGAAAAAAGTGGATACAACATCAGTGAACAGTTTTGAATATCTTGGTTCACTGCTAACAACAGATGGAAATGTGAACAGTTTTGAATATCTTGGTTTACTGCTAACAACAGATGGAAATGGGATGAAGGAAATTAAAAGAAGAACAAACATGGCTTTACAAAAATTAAACAACTAAAAAACAATATGAAACGGAACTGATAAGAAAACAAAGATTAGAATACTAAGAGCATGCATATTCCCAGTGACAAAGTATGGACGTGAAGCATGGACTTTAACCAGGCAGTGGAAAACATATATTTTTTTTTGAATATAAGTGTTACAGATGAGTTCTCCGTATATCTTGGACAGAGAAGAGAGCAAATAGATCTATCCAGAAAGAACTTAAAATCAAAGAAAACTGGCTGATGCTACAAATAAGAAAGAGAAGATTGAGATATTTTGGACTAATAAAAAGACATGAATAGTTGGAAAAGATCATTATTTAAGGAGGCATCACGACAAAGAGAAGAAAAGGACGACCACGGAAAAGATGGATTCAGGATATAGCTAATGATTTGATAATGACGGCTGCAGAGGCCGGAAATCTGGTCTATGAGAGAAAGAGACAGACATTCGTAAGGACTGGTAGGGTGGCAGAGCTCTACTTAGGACAAGCTAATGGATGATAGGGAATTTATCAGTACTGACAATCTTTCTCCCCACATTATGCTACCAGTGCCAAACATGGACACTGACAACAAATGATAGAAGAAAACTAGTCACAACAGAGATGAAGTGTCTATGCAGAATGCTGGGAGCAACAAGAAGAGACCGGTTGAGAAATGAAGACATCAGGAAAAAGTGGGGACAACATCAGTACTAGACTTCATCAAGAAACAACAAATTAAATGGTTCGGCCACGTAAGCAGATTACCAACAAACAGTGCACCTTAAAGAGCAATGCTGCTCCGATACAATGGGTACAAAGCAAAAGGCCGACCACGCAAAAAGGTGGACCTCAGAGATAACAGAGGCGACGAAAGAGACTATCTACGAATCGCATACTAGGGACCGTTTTAGAAATCTCTTCCAGACTTGACGCTGTGAGGTAAACATGATTCGAGAAAGAAAGAAGAAAGTACTGAAAAACGTCTTTAAGGTCATGTACTTGCACCGGATTTTCATCATATGACTCAGTCCCTTCTGCAGAAAGAGCACGCCAGCAACCAAGAGTATTGTATAAGTCCAAATTGTAAATCTTGGGAAAAAAATCTAGGATGTCCGGATACAATGAATACGTGAACCGAATATTGGGGTCAGGTTTCAAACCAACGATCTTCAGAACGCAAAGCAAATGTTTCGATCACTTTGCAATAAAGACGTCCTTCAGTTCCCAAATATTTTCTAGTGGATGTGTGAGTATGTGGCTGTGTGGTATGTGTGTGTGAATGTGTGTGTGATTTTGGTGTGGAGTATGTGGCTGTGTGGATATGGTTGTGTGGATATGTGGTTGAATGTTGTGAGTATGTGGTTGTGTGATTGTGGTTGTGGATATGTGGGTGTGGATGTGGTTGTGTGAGTATGTGGTTGTGTGGATGTGGTGGGGATATGTGGTATGGATATGTGGTTGTGTAGATGTGGTTGTGTGGATATGGGCTGTGTGAGTATGTGGATGTGTGAGTATGTGGTTGTGTGAGTATGTGGTTGTGTGGATATGTGTGTGTGTTGTGTTGTTTATTTTTTTCGATCCAGAAGACTTGAGCTTTCAGCACTTCGACTCGGTGCAATGGGCATCGTAACACTTCGGTTCAGTGCCACGAACACCGTAAATCTGGTGAACCCTCGGCTTTCTGCCAGCCCGCGGAATTGAACCCGCACTCACAGAGGGCTTGTCACCCGTAGTTCAACGAGCTACGAACACGCTGGGCAGGCGTGCGTTTGGTTATTTAGTTATATCGGGTGTGTGCATGTGTGGGTATGTGGCTATTGAAGAATTTCCATGATGCTCTTGCTGAGCTATATCTGTGAGCTGTATGCTTTGTTTTCCCATCCACAGCTGGAGAAATTCCGTTCTCTTTTTGACCAGAACCACAACCCACTTGTAGATGACTTCCGCCCCTCCCAACCTCTGGATGCTCGAACTGTACTACCTACCTGTCCTCCAGAATGAGTGAGTGAAGCGCTATCTAGACCCAAGAGTACACTCTGGTTTCATGACACACAAGCTATCTGCATACCTTATCACATGGACGACTTAAAGTTCGAATCTTTAGATATGACAGAAATATTGGATTAAACTTTTACATTTTGACCTTTTCTGTTTCATAAAATCTTTTAAAATTTATATTTATGATTTTAACATTTATTCTGAGATAAAGCGTAGATAAAAAAATATATATTTATCTTCAAGATATAGTTTTATCTTATCAACATTATCGTCATCAAATAGCTTGTCCTGAGTAGAACTTTGCCACCCCAACAGTCCTCTGGAATTTTCTCTCTCAGGAAAGATGTCCTGCCTCTGCAGCCGTCATGTTCAAACCATCAGTTACATCCTGAATCCATCTTCTCCGTGGTCTTCCTTCTTCTTTTCAGGTATGCCTCCTTCCATGATGGTCTTCTCCAGCCCTTCATGTCTTTTTATATGTCCAAAATATTTCAATTTTCTCTTTTTTATTTGTAGCATCAGAGAGTTTTCTTGATTGTAAGTTCTTTCTGGATATATCTATTTGTTCTCTTCTCTGTCCATGATATATGGAGTACTCTTCTGTACAACACTTATATTCAAAAGCACATATATCTTCTACATGCAGTTTTATCATCATATTGTAGTTTGTTGTCTTCTCCCCCTTTAGCTCCCATGGAGCATAAGGCATCAACAAATTTCCTCCAACAAATCTATCTTGAGCAAACCAGCATAGTTCATTTCAGGTTTTTCCCGTGTCTTTTCTTTCTCTGTTTACAGTTTTGTCTCCATGTCTCTCTAGGTCTTCCTACCTCTTTCGTAGTTATTGCATTCACTATCTCCCTATTTGCTTTTATTATTCCATTGTTCTTGGATCAATTTTTATTTTTCAAAAAAAATTTCTCTTCAGAGGTAGCTCATCACAGTCAATGAAATACCTCGATCTTTTAGCCTGGTCTCTCGGCTTCTCCACTTTAAATTTCTTCATCATTAACACCAACCTGTCACCCTGGGGATGCAATAATCAGAAATAAATTGTCCCCCAATTCAATTTTTGCTTGTTTTTCTAACCCAAAAACCCTTGTTTTATGATGGCTTTAATCTTTGACTTTTTGTGACACTTTGGTATCAGAGACCCCAACAGAACACCGGGAAAGAAGGGAGAGGAAGACCAAAAAATGAGGGAAAATGGTTTAGCAATCCTGCCGCAAGCCACTGAGGCCAAGAAAAAAACAGACAACTATGACATGGGCAACAAAAAAGTTAAAATTGATGAAAAAAAAGATAAGAATGATGATAATACTACTGTTGATTTTTTTTCGTTTATTTTTTGTTGTTATTTTTAAGTTAAAGAATGTTACCACCGGAAGTTGATTTTATGATGTTTTTAATTGGTTATTGGTTACTAAACTGACGTCATTGCACTCCGGGCAGACCCATAGTGCTCAGTCTCCCCAGATATCAAGAGGCATATGAGGGTTTCCCTGTGGCTCGCGATTAAACACACTTCACTCTCCCTTTCCCCCAGGCATCCAGTTCGATTTGAACAACGGGAAACCCCCCAAACTGTTTAAAATCGCTTGAGCGATTCAACATCGTTTTTTATGTCCTCACCCAAAAGAGATCGCAAGAGACCAAGAATACCCCCTTTATCCATCTCAACTCCCCAACAATCGATGCGGATGCAAGCCGTCCGCTTCTATTACCGTAAAAACCCGCATGCCCAGGACAGATATCCAAGAAGCCGCTGGGGGTTGAAACATGATACACCAATCCGAAACCCCCCGGGTCTTTTGAAGCATCGACTGAGAGTCAGAGACCAAAGCCCCAGAGTGTTTGTGTTTAAGGTGTTTGGGTTTTTGGGGATGGAGTTGTGTTTTACGGTCATGCATTTCAATGCATTTTAATATTTTCCATCAAAAACATTGGTTGGGAAAATTAACAATAACATACAAAAATTGAAAGCCGAACACAACCAACAGATAATACAACAAATTTAATTGCATATCCTTACAGACTTTGGGAAACAACCCCCGCTTTTTAAAGCTGTTTGTGATTTTTCTAGGCATTAAGTTCAGAGTTTGCCATTGCCGAACGGGGGTGCCCTCGTCCTTTTAAAAAATCCACCAAACAGCAACCAAAATTCCCAAGTGATTGAACCCAGAACATCGGGGAACAACCGGGGTCACTATCCCAGGGCCCCAGACGCACCAATAATTAACAACAATAACTCAAAAGATGAACTAAACTATATTTAACAGTTTAAAAATACACCATCATCATCATCAAAATTGTCCAAAAGAACTTTTCCACACCAACAGTCCCCCGGGGCATTCTCAAAGGGCCCGATTTCGCCCCTACAGCCCTGTTCAAACCATCAGTTACATCCTGAATTCATCTTCTTTGTGGTCTTTCTCTTCTTATCTTAGCCGTATGCCTCCTTCCAGTAACAGCAAAAGATAAGAATCTTCGTGTCGTTGAGGCACAGAAAACGAGCTGCGGAATAGACAGAACACACAACACTCCATGTCTAACCTTGATCATGTATGCCCCACCTGTAGGGGATTGTGTTTAGATTCGACTCTACAGTCACCTCCCACACACCGAGAGGTGCAGCAGCACATTTCTGAGACTGTTGTCATCATAGCTTACAATGAACGGCTATATTAACGAACATATAATTCTGAAACATATACTTAATTAGGTTAACTATACCATCAAAATGCTACTTTAATCTTCAAATCAACTTAACGGCTACAGCTACACACAACGATTTAATATTAAAATCAAGAAACGGTAGTCGTCATTATCAAATAGCTTATCATCAGCATGGAGAGAGTGTGATACATGTCTGGGCAGAGTTTGTGACAGATCATTAATATATACCAGGAAAAGCAATGGGGACAGTACGCTGCCCTGTGGGACTCCTGATCTTAATTTGAATCTGGGACTGTGCATCCATCAATTTTACAGATGCTTGTCTATGGGTAAGAAAGTCTTTTATCAAATAGTACATTCTACCCGTATTCCACTGCTGTAGAGCTTGAGTAGCAAACCATCTTTCCAGACTTTGTCGAAGGCCTCAGACATGTCGAAGAACACTGTGAGGTTTTCTTCTTCTTGGAAGCCATTTTCTATGTCCTGTGGAGGTATGCCACTTGGTCATCAGTGCTTCTATGCTGCCTGTAGCCTGTCTGGGCTGGATCCAGTTTATGGTTGGATTCTAAAACCACTGGAGTCTAGTGGTTATCACTCTCTCCAGCAGTTTTGCAGTGCAACTAGCAAACTTATAGGTCTGTAGCTCTGCGGATCCTTTTGTCTTTTCCACTTTTGAAAATTGGGTGGATTGTGGCATTTTTGCAGATGTCTGGGACTCTCCCCTGTCTCCAACTATTGTTAAAATCTGGAGTAGAAGACTCTGTGCTATTGGGCCTATTTGTTTGAGCATGTCGTTTGATATTCCATCTGGTCCCGAGTTTCTGGGTCCTGCCATCTTTAAACTCCAGGCCAGCCTGAACAGCGTCATAATGTGGGCAAGTAAATGGGGTCTAGAAATAAACCGGTGCAAAACTATAGCAACGCTTTCTCATTGTCAACAAAGGAAGAACACTTCAGACTGAAATTTAACGATGATATCGTTCCCTGTTCCCATACTCCAACCTTTTTGGGAGTTAAGCTGACAGTCGTCTGACATGGAAACATCACATAATGGAAACAAACAGAAGGCTATGAGGAAACAAAGTGTGATGCGGAACTACCTGGGGGCTGATATTCGAATCCTGAGTCAGGTGTACACTGGTGCAGTTAGACCGACCCTGGAATATGCATCATCGACATGGATGTCAGCAGCCCATTCAAACAAATCGATATTGGAAAAAACACAAAACAGGTGTCTGCGTACTATTTTTGGGAGCCATAAATCTACACCAATTGTAGAAATGGAAAAGGCAGCCAACACCCAGCCCTTGGAAGACAGAAGAAGGAGAAAAGTGATTCTACAGACTGAAAGGATCAAAAGAATGCCTCACCATCCACTGCATGAAAAATGGCGGCTAGAACAAAGAACAGACTAAAGCGCACAAGTCTAAACCACAAAGCAAAAGAAATAGGAAAGTCATACTTGGAACTACTAAATCATAATTCCATACCTGAAGAATTGCTTTTGATCACTGGGAACCAGACTCAGTACCACTAAACTTCTCAACCTCCATCCCTAAATTATTAAGCAAGATGCCGAGCCTAATCTAGTGAAAAAGCAATTACAATGGAACATCTCCATTACATTTTTCCAGAAGACAGCTGGATAAGAATTTACACAGATGGATCGGCAATGGAGGCAACATGAATGGTGGAGCAGGAGTGTACATTAGGCACCCAGATGCTACCACAGTGTCTCTAGCGGCTCCTACTGGAAGAATATGTTCCAACTACAAAGCAGAACTCTTAGCCCTTCTGATGGCAGCACAGCAAATGAATAAGCTGCAAGCAGCTGCAGGTAAGATGGTATTTCTTACAGACTCACTGTCAGCTATACAAGCCCTGGAGGCTAAATCCACTAACAGCACAGTACAAAAACTACAAAGAGAACTTGCTCAGCTTTCAGAAAAGGCTGAAATTCACTTGCAGTGGATTCCATCTCACTGTGGGATTGCAGGCAATGAGAGTGCTGATGTCTTAGCTAAGGAGGGCAGTGCCAAGAGCAAATTTACCAACCCTTGTCTTTCAAGAGGTCAAAACCCTCATACAGAGAAAATCTGCAGTCGACTGGAAGACAAACACTGGATATGATTATGGAAAAAAGACTCCCTCAAAGACCCAAGCAGAACAGACCAGGTCATTATATTTCGACTACGCACCGGACACTGCAGACTCAACAAACACTTATAGACTAGGAATAAGTCAAACAGCTCTCTGCCAGTGTCAGCAGGCAGAACAGACACCAGAGCATATCCTGCAAGACTGTCCTCTTCTGTGTGAGCTGGGAAGCAACATGTGGCCACACCCAGTCGACCTGAAAACTAAGCTTTGGGAAACCTGACAGATCTGAAGCTGTCTGCCCAGTTTGTGGTCCACAGTAAATTAAGCGCATGACCAGAGATCGCTGGGAAAAAGAAGAAGAAATAGCTATCCTGAGCAGAACTTTGCTACCAACAGTCTTTTGAACTTTCTCAATCTCTCATAGGTCATATGTCCTTCCTCTGCAGCCGTCATTTTCAAACCATCAGCCATATCCTGAATACATCTCCACGATGTCTTCCTCTCTCCTCCGATGTCTTCCCTCTCTCCTCCCTTTCCTACGTGGCCCTTCCACGATGGTCCTCTCAGCCCCCCGTGTCTCTCCATATGTTAACAATACTTTAATTTTCTCATTCTTATTTGTGGCATCAGGCAGTATTCTTTGATTTTGAGTTCTTTCTGGATAGATCTATTTGTTTTCTTCTCTGTCCATGAAACACGGTGGACTCTACACACAATTTCTTAATATTAAAATCAAATTAGCGACAACTGCTAAACAATTTCTTAATATAAAATCAAATTACGACAACTGCTAAACAATTTCTTAATATTAAATCAAATTAGCGACTACTGCTACACTGTTCCCTCTCCACAGAAATGACACACCATCTGCCGAGAATATTGCACAAAGCACAAGCTCCGTAGCTCTTTCAACATTCCTAGGTATCCTATCTCGGACAAAAATGCAATCGGGAATAGAATCGCACGGTCTGGATATGATCTATTTATTCCTTTTTTTTAATAGTAAGGAGACAATCAATATATATAGTTGACAACGAAAAGTCGTCGTTACGGAGTTGTATCCATTGACCATAATGCGCATATATAAATCTCAAATACCTAGTAACGAGTGTGCAAGCTGACGGTTCCACTGGCTCGAAAGATGTAAAACTCCTAATTTTCTTCGTACTTCATATTATCACTAAGTTAACAAATATCTGGCAATCTCAAGACCTTAGTATATGTACAAAAGTTAAATTGTTTAGGTCATGTGTGATTCCTGTACTGACCTACGGTTGTGAAAATTGAAATCAAAAAAAGAAATTGAAAAGAAACTGGACAGATTTGAGAATAAATGTCTCCGAAAATTACTAAAAATAAAATGGAGTGATTTCGTTTCGAACAACACAGTGAGAGATAGAACACACAACAACCCGTATCAAATATTATAAGGAAACGAAGGTAGAAATATTTAGGTCATGTTCTTAGATCAGATGAAAAGAGACTAAATCGACAAGTCCTTATGTTTTAAAGAGTTTTTAAAGCCGAAGGTTTGACTTCATTGCACCGGGTTTAACTCATCTGGCTCGGTCCCTCTCGCAGAAATGGCATGTCACCTGCCGAGAGTATTACACAAAGCACGAACTCCGTAGCTCCAGCAACAAAACCTAGGGTCTCTAGAAAAACTGCACTCGTGAACAGAACGGCGTTGTCCCGGGTTCGAACCCACGACTTTTGACTCACAAGTCCTATGTGGTCACCAGTTGGGAAAAGAAAATGTGGAAGACCTAAGACCACTCCTCGAAGAACAATCCAACAAGAAAGTAAACTATTGGGGATGTAAAACCATACGAGATCTCCAACTGCTAGCAACGAACCGCATCATATGGAGATCTAAAACCTCTGCTTTTTGGCACGAAAGGAACAAATTAACTCTCCTTTTCTCTCTCTCGATCGTTCTTAATTAGCCGTTTTATCATTCTATTGGATATATAACAAGCCAAACATCAGAACAGGATGTACGTGCACAGCCTTCAGTACCAATTGGAGCTCAAGTGCTTATATTTCTAACTAACTAACTACGGTCATTTTTCGGGTCGTTAGAATTTTATTGTCTGTCTGTATATGTTATGTCTGCTTTATAGGAAATTTGTCTGCTTTATAGGAAATTTGTCTGCTTTATAGGAAATTTGCATTTCTTCGATTTGTGTAAGTTTTGCTTCTTTTTATTTTTACTAGACACTACTATCTCGAATCAAGAATTGCTTTGCACTATGCCAACAAGAGAATATGGGCACTATCATCCGAAGACGACGCTGGAGATGGATTGGACATGTGATGCGCATGGAGACTGGCTCCGACACGAAAACTGCACTGAGATGGACTCAGAGGGTAGGCGAAAGCGTGGAAGACCCAGACGACCTGGAGGAGAACGATAGAGCAAGAACTGAAGGAAATGAATCATAGCTGGAACACAATACACAGGAAGGCCATGAACAGGGAAGAATGGTGTACGTTTGTTGCTGCCCTAAACGCCAAGGGCGTGACAGGCTAAAGAGAGGAGACACAGAATAATCAGGTCAGGTTATATGGAACAGTGTTTGTACAAACACAAGTAATAATCTGCATACTTACTTACTTCTTCTTATCCGATCCTCGTGGAGCATAGGGTCTCAACAGTTGTTTGCCACTCTTTTCGGTCTCTGGTCATTTTATTTATGGTCTCCCAGGATAGTCGAACACTCTTCAGTTCCACAGGAAGAATTCGTCTCAAAATCTGTTTAGGGCGCCCTCTTTTTGTTTTCCTTGCGGTTTCACTCAAGTGCTTGTCTAGTGACACTCTACTGTGTCTTCCGTAGGATATGCCCGACCCATCGCCATGTTTTTCTCTTGATTTGGGTCATCATGGGTTCCTGTCCAGTTCTTATCCACATTTCCTAATCCTGGCATTAATGTCCTCATCTAACCTCTGATTTGCTGATCTTGTTTCCCAAAGGTAGACAAATTCACAACATCTTTATACTCCTTGCCTCATTCAATATTGGATCTTGCTGAATATTGTTACTTCGCAGTGATAACCTTCTTGTGCTTTTATATTGGAGACGAAACAGCACTATACACACACACACAAGTATACAATCAGATCATCGTGGGCTGCTTATTCAGCACAACGCAACGGTAGTACACTTCATGAGGAATGCGGCGCCTTAGAGACACCGTACATAACTATGGAACCCACTCTGCCTCCAGGGTTCTGTCATGGGTGGCAGGGCAACAGATAACCAATTCGATTATCATATCAGACTCGATGATTCTGCTTCAAATGATTGAATCTGGAAGTCTGAGCGTGAAATGGATGGACATTACACTCATTCGGAGATTACATCTCAAGAATATGACTTGGTTTTACACACACCTGGACGTGCTAGGTGCAGGGTAACGAGCGTGCTGACGTTCTTACAAACAATACCTGATTCAAGCGGACAGAAGTATGGACAGAGCCGATGTCATCAATGCGGTACGCTCTCCTTTATGTGATATGGGAGAGTCTCAGACACTGGAACGAGCCCGAGAATTGGTTAGACCCACCTGTGTGGTGCCGGGTCCTCAAAGTGAGAACAGAATTGTAACACTGCGACCTACAAGGCATGTCATAAGAGACGACTGAGGTAGAGGTCTAGTGAAGCTACTCATCGGAAATAGCTTGTTCTGAACAGAACTTTGCCGCCCCAATAGTCCTCTGGAATTTCTCTCTTACGTAGGCCAGATGTCCTGCCTCTGCAGCCGTCATCTGGGAAGGGGAGCAATGAGAAGAGCAGATGCACTGACGGACATTGCAAGATTGAGAATGGGTCTTCTATGGACAAAAGCGACATCATCAACACTCTAAGAGAAAACATACGCTCTGAAGATTTCAATGACGAAGAAAAAAGGTATTCTCTATCTGAGTTACGCTAGTTGTGCATACCGATAGGTGCGGCAAGACGGAAAAACCACGAGAGAAAACCAAGTAGATACATCAATCAACACAGAATGGAAGTTGTTAACCTAAACATACTGAGATACAAGCTTGGGAGGAGATCGGAGCAATTATGGACATGTCCGATGTGCGAGGATGATTACTAAATGTAAAACCCTGAGAGATACCCCAGTAGATACATCAATCAACACGCCTGCGTGTCCAGCGTGTTCATAGCGGGTGACTAGTCCTCTGTAAGTGCGGGTTCAACTTCGCGGACTGGCAGAAAGCTACAGGTTCCCCAGATTTACGGTGTTCGTGGCACCGAGCCGAAGGGTTACGATGTCCATGACCGGCCGGAAGACTTTCAGCTCAGTGCTTCTGGATCGGTAGGGGGTAGAAAAAATAATCAATTAACACAGAACGGGAGTTGTTAATCTAAAAACACTGATATACAGTGGCGGCTCGTCATTAAAGCCATTGGGATGAGCCCCACAAAAATAAGTTAACGTGTACTTATCATTTAAAAATTAAAAATATAACCTAACCCAAAACCATGATTTTCCGAAACTTTTGTCTGGCCCCACCATTAAAAATGAGCACGAGCCGCCCCTGCTGATATACATGCTTAGGAGGAGATAGAAGAAATTATGGTCATGTCAGATGTGCGATGAAGATGATGCTCAAATGAACAGTCAACAACTGATAGAAAACTATAACTAATAATGAGAAGCCATTTAGGTGTGTATGTTTTTACATGAAAGTTCCAATTGCTCAGACAGATGTTGCATGTGAAATTAGAAATAGCAACCTTTGACAACTGACATTTTTAATATCACCTTGCTCTAATCACACTTCAATAATATCTTTTAAGTAGTCTATTGTTTATTATCTATTGTTTTTGTCTTTCCCCAGGTGGATGTTGGTATTGTTTGCCCCTCTTGCTGTATCTTTAATATGCGTTCCAGGACCAGATGAGTCGCCCTTGTTGTGTTATATCCGTGTTTATGTAGTGTGGTCTTGATATTGTCTATTCATCTTTATCTTGGTCTTCCCTTAGTTCCTGTACCCAATCTCTTTTTATTGTATGCTGTTATTGGTGGTTGGTTGTATTTCATTCTCATTAAATATCCAAACCACTGCATTCGATGTCTTTCGATGTTTTCCCGGTGCATAAAGGTATGCCACTCTGCTTCTGTCCTCAATTCGTAGTCTATCTTTCCTGGTGACGCCCGGCCTTCAAAAGGGTTTTATTTCCCCGTGGTGAGCTTTCTGTGGTGTTTGCTGTCAGAGATCAAGTTTGACACTGAATAGTGTTGGTAGAAAAATACTTTTATCATCTGTCTTTTCACTTCCATCGTGATCTTTGGGTGTTGTAGTAATGGTGCCAGCTGGTAGGTCACTACAGTTAAGTGGACACCTTTTGTAATGAACAAAATATAGTTTGTGTTATATGAAGTGTTTCAAGTTAACACTCAAACAAAATCGTGTACGTGGATCACTGTGAGTAAGAGAAATCATACTAAAAATACTCCCCATGAGGCCATTACCTTGTGCGGTGGGGGAAGGCTTGCCTCAGGGACCGGAGAGCTATGCCGTCAGGGTTACCCAAGCCGGAAGGTCGGAGAGAGAGGACAGACTAAATGTGGTCTCCTGGTCCTCCAGGTTGGGGGTTGTGCGATGAGCTAACTACCATCCATTTAAAAAACAATAGTTACAGAAACCAAAAAAAAATTGTTCAAAACTAACTCGAGTCTCGGAAGGACTAGGGCTCCATGCAGGAGACAGATGACGCCCAGCAGCCAAACCCGCAAGGAAGCTGACGTGCTGACGACCCTTTTTCGGCCTCAGACAACAAAGATAGAAGCACCCAAAGTTGATTACACAGAAGAAGTCCACCCTTGTAGGATGTGGAATGTAAGGGCACTGCTGAGACAGGCAGATGTCACAGTGGTGAAGGAGATGCATCAGTACAAGCTTACGTTGCTGGGAATGTGTGAAACAAGGTGGAATGCCTTTGGGAAACCAGACTCAGACTGGAGAAACGCTGCTCCATTCGGGCAAAGAAAATGAAGATGATCCTCGGAAGCCGGTGTGGCCTTGATGCTGACCAAGCAAAAGTCTGATGGAATGGGAACCAGTGTCGGACCGCATTATTAGTGCAAGGTTCGTATCTAGGTTCCAGAAGACCTACATAATTATGTGTTATGCACCGACAAACGATGCAGAGGAGGTGGAAAAGACCATTCTATGCACAACTACAGGCAACTGTGGACCCAAGTACCAAGCACGACATGCTGATTCTTATGGGGATTTGAATGCCAAGGTGGGCAACGAAAACACTGGCAGGGAAAAGAGATGGGAGTAAATGGTCTTGGAAGCATGAACGAAAATGGGGAGATATTTGCAGACTTCCGTGCCTCCAACGAGCTTGTCATTGGGGGTACACTCTGTCCGCATCGAAGATGCCATAAGGCAACATGGATCTCGCCAGACCATCCGACGGAAAACCAGATCGATCATGTGGCAATTCGCCAACGATGGAAAGCATCACTACAAGATGTTAGAGTGAAGGGGGAGCAGACATGGGATCTGATCACCATCTGGTAGCTGAAAATTAAAAATGAAACTATCGGGAAAAGAAACAACAAAGTACACAGAATCAAGTTTGATGTCAAGAAACTCCAATCGCAGGCCACAAAGGAAGTCTTCCAGATTGCTCTAAAGAACCGTTTCGAGGCGCTACAGACAACAGAAAGGAAGGTACAGTGGAAGTAGGTGGAACACCTTAAAGCGGCGACAGTTTGGAGCCTGTGAAAATCCAGGAGACCATCATCAATCAGGAAGCCCCGGATCACGGACGAAACATGGCAAAGGGTGGAGAAGAGGAAGAAGCTGAAACAGGAAGTAAACCAGTCACGAACAAGACAGCAAAAACAGGCGCAGCAACTAGATATAACGAGATGGCTAGAGAGGTAAAAAGACAGCTGAGAAACGACAAAAGAGCATTCATAAATGAGATAGCAGAAGAGACAGAGACAGCAGCCAGCAAAGGTGACCTCAAGACTCTCTATGAGACAACCAGATTGTTGAGTGGGAGGAAAAATAATCAGAGCAGGCCAGTGAGAGATAAGACTGGAAAACTTTTACTAAAATTGACGAACAACTGGGCGCTGGAAAGGCATTTCAGGAAGTGTTAAATAGACCTCTCCCACTAAACCCACTGATTTAGGCAGGAGACCACTGGACATAAACGTAGGA
>JADZMA010000854.1:0-28776 GCA_020796225.1 Arion vulgaris
GATCTTGATGAATTCACTGGCATCCAAATTTTCCATGATCTTCCATAGACCCTCTCTGTTGACCGTGTCAAAAGCCTTCGTCAGATCGACAAAGACCATGTAAAGGTTACGGTGCTGCTCTTGGCATTTTTCCTGTAATTGGCGAGCAGCAAATATCATGTCTGTTGTTCCACGACCTGCTCTGAAGCCACATTGGGTCTCAGGGAGTAAGTCATGTTCCTGGTGATCGATTAATCGATTAGGGAGGACTCTGTGATATTTTGCCAGCAATTGACAGGAGGGAGATCCTGTGATAAGTCCACCTTTTACACAGGGATATTATGCACCTAGATACAGCTATTGGTATGTGAATAAATTTAGCAAATTATTGTACACAGCAAAACCAACTCCAAATAGTTTAGGTTGATTGTATGCCTGCCAGAAGAACCTGTAGTTCTTTTCTTCGCTGAGCCGCAATCTAGGAGCTTAGTTCCTGTGTGGCAGCTATATCACATCCAGTCTCTTGAGTTCCCTGTATATGACAGCTGATTTTGCCAACGTCTTTGTTTTTAGAAGGTCGTGTCAAATCCAAGTCAATTTCCTTACATTTCATGAGCCAAATCTAAGGTTTATTTTTCTTGTTTCTGGGATATAAAACTTTACATCCGCTTTTTTTTACTGTGGTCCAACCTGTGTTTCCCTACAAGCCAGGCAGATGTGACTGGTCAGCACCTTCTGACTTAGGGCTACCTAGTTTAATAGATGACTAGTGCAGCTGAATGCTTCTCACACCATCAGTAACCATTGGTGCCCTCCCTTAAGCTAATTTGGGAGGACTTATAACCTGTGATGCTCTGTGTTGTATCAAGATGAAAGCAAGGATGATATGTTCTCTCCATTTATGCATAGCCTGGACAACTAATATAGAATGTGCCTTGTCTGTTTTTCTAGAAACCTCTCTCATTCTGTTTCATCAAATGTCCTTATGTTTGGAGATCAAGCAGAGTTTGCAGGGATGCCAGAAGATGGAATGGAATACACACTTAACCATCCCAGCTGCATTAGGAGTCCTCCTTCCGGGTGTGATCAGGGTTTACTCCTCTAGACTTCTGCATAACTGCCCATAAGGCAGTGAGGACTCTATCAGGGTTTATCCCTCTAGCCTTTAGCTCTCTTCCTCTCCTTTAAGGCAGTAGGTTTGACAATAGCAGATAGTACCCACTGTATACATTGCAAATAAAACACTAATTTGATTGAAGTCATGCATTTGTTACAGAACTTTATAGAAGCTCACATCCCAAATGACGAAGAAAGATATAATAGTTAAGTTTTAATGAGAGGGAAAGACTGACATGAGGGAATAGTGCGGGTGGATGGTTAGATGTAAGCAGTTGTAGTGATGTTTGAATCATAAGTGGCAAAAGAATATTGAATAAGCTGGAAGTAGTTGTTGTGTGCAGAATGTTAGATTTTATAAATTCTTCTTTGAACGCTCCATATCGACCACTTGTTAACCTCTCTTTTGTGATTTATATGTGATATGAGCACAAGAAGCGATTATGCGATGTGCCAGTTTTAGCCTACAGTAGGCCAGCATCCGTTTTCTGCAATGCTTTTTCATTTACTGAGTGGCTTCCTAGGCCTTCCTCAATCGCCTCTTCGACATCCCTTGTAGGTCACAGTGTTACTATTCTTTGCTCCCCTTGAGAGCCTCGGCAATACACAGGCATATTTTATAAATAAAGCGTAGGCTAATTA
Organism: Arion vulgaris; assembly: GCA_020796225.1. NCBI lineage: Eukaryota > Metazoa > Mollusca > Gastropoda > Stylommatophora > Arionidae > Arion > Arion vulgaris. The sequence continues at coordinate 1,738 of JADZMA010000854.1, forward strand.
TATGACTGATTTTGTTTGTTTGTATTTGTTGACAGTCAAAACCAAAAGTATATTCAAAGTATCAAATAACAAATTATTGCTTTTTATGTTTATTTTTATTAAACATATTAAATATCATACTGATTGAAAACATACTTGAATAAATATTAATAAGGTAAATTGTTTCAATATACTTAAAATAGCTACAAATTTTGCATTCTAAGATGAATTGCTGAGCACTTTAGAAAAAAATATTTGCTTCATTATTTTAGAAACTGCTGGGAATTGCTAGTGATATCTGATAACTAACGTTTGGGTAAGTTGGATTATGTAAATGCTTATGATACATTACCAAAAATTGTTAATAAGTTTAATTTAATATACAGTCTTAAACTATCAAAAATGCAATTAAATGATCCTTTATTTAATTATTGCTATTTAATGTTGAAAATATCTTTAAAAACTATTGAACATTTTGAGCTCTGTGAGATCATGCAACTCAACTAGGCCTCTTCTAGCGTGGAGCAGCTCTCCAAGCTAAAAGCAACAGTTGCTTTTACCTGTAGAGCTTGCTGAGCATGTGGAAACTCAAATTTCAGTCTGTCCACTATGGCAGTAAGGGCCTGCAGGCGATTCTCTCTTTGAGTCTCCTGTTCTATTGCTGCTGGGGTGCGACAAAAGCATGACATGCCACCTCCCTCCTTCCACTTGCTGGTAGTATTTCATTTTTCTGTTGGCGCGCCAACAGTTCCAAGAAGAAGATTCTGAGTAAAAAGAACTTGGTCAGCATCTCATTATTCAGAATTGGTTGCATTCATTAGATTAGGAAGATATTGTAGGACAAAGAAATCCACTGGCTTAAACTAGCAATCAAATTCCAAACAATATGTAAATACAGCAGTTTGGTATATTCAAATGTATCTTCTTCTTCTTTGAATGCTCCTATCGACTGTGTGCCACTCTTTGTAATTTGTATGTGATCTAGCCTAAGAGCGATTGTGCGTTGTGCCAGTTATTGTGTCTATAAGTAGGCCCAACACATCCAATTTCTGCAGCGGCTTTATTTACTCTGTTGCTTCTAGGTTTCCTCGAGTAGCTCTTACGACATGCCTTGTAGGTCACAGTATTACTATTCTTTGGGGACTACTTTCAGTGGTTGATAGTAAGCTCGGCCTGCTTGCGGTGGTGGGGCAGCCTCATAGCTCCCGGGTTGAACCTACTGTCCGGCATTTGTTCGAGTCCCTGGTCTTACTCAGGGCGATAACGTGAGTACCTCTGAAGTCGGAGAAAATCTGCCTGTATGGCGAGATACTAATTCACAGTACATTGAGCTACGGCTGCAGTGTAAATAATTTACAATGTGCGCGGTTGCCATTATGAAATTGGAAAAACAGATTTTCACGCCAAAAATCAGTTTCAGAGATGGAACCGTCTGAGTTAAAGCGAGGCGAAAAAAAAAAAAGCAAAAAAACTATTCTTTGCTCCACTGTGGACCCCAGCACCCGGGCTAAAAAGTATCAAATAACACAACCTTGGTCAAATTTTAGGTAGTCACAATATCTGGTGTTTTTGTGTGAAAAAACAGTGATTTTGTTTGCAATTATCACAAGTATTATGTCTCCTAGCAGCTGAGCAAGTCACTCTGTTTGAGTAGCGTCAGTTCCCAGTGAAAGAGTCAGGTGGTATTATAAGTCCTCAGATTCGTAACTGTGTGTGATAGCGAAAGTTCCTAATTGCTGATGTGAGGCGAATTAACCTGAAAGTAGAAAGCGACAGGGTTTCAATAAATGACTGACTCTGCAATGATCAGCTAGTTAGGGGTAGTCACAATATATCCTAAAAGATTAAGGAGATTGTTTCCCAGAAGAAATTGGTCAGAGCTTTGGGACTGCCATGATAACAAGAACTCTTGAGTTCAAATATTACACCAGATGTAAATAATCTTCTTCTTTTTCTTAAAGCAGCTACACAATGACCCTTGTTAAACACTCTTTGAGATTATGCGATCTGAACCTAGGCGATTGTATGTTATACCAGTTATCTCTTTTCTTCATGTAGGCCAGCCCATCTGATTTCTGCTATGCTTTTTATTTACTAGGTAAGCCTAGGCCCCCTACGTAATTGCCTCTTCGACATGTCTTGTAGGTAACAGTGTTACTATTATTTGCCGACCATAGCCTTTTACAGCGTATCCAACAATCAATGCTCCTAATTAATAATGTGGTGGCCTCTTGCAAAGAACACTCCCAGAGATAATTCATTAGTGCCAAAGGTTGTACAGAGACTATTTTTAATAAAGATGAACCAAGTTGACATCCTGTAGTCCCAGCGTAGGGAACTTTCATAGTAATAAAATCTAAAACTGAGATTCAGAAAAATGTTACCTTCTGTTTGATCTCAGAGATGGGTCTATATCTCCATCAAAATTATCTGGGAAACTCCTGTAGCCTGATGACAATGACTTGCTTCTCTTCAGTTTGTATCACTCAATCTTCCTAAGGTATTTCCATGGAAGCTTTTAATCTCTGTCACAAGCATTGTACTGTAGATTATAATTAGTAACACAATTTATTTGTCTTACAAGTTGTGAAATACACATTTTCTTTTACATTAAAATATATGCATTCTTACTTAACAATTAAAAAATTTCACTGAACAAATGTCACTCAATTCAAGATGAATCAATAAACACTCAGTTCATTACAACCTCAATTTTTTCTTTTATTTTGATAGACTTGCCGATGTGAGCATATTATCTGTAACTAAAGCAGCTATTCAACTTCAAAAATTTTTTCATAAACTGATGCAATATTATGCATGATGTTACCCACTATTAGTCACATGTTAGTTTGAATTGTTACTGTACTTGTACAAATGCCTCCTAGTTCTATCTGTCATTCATTAAACATTTGGTTTTATTGTTTGTTAATCGATTACCTCTAAGCAGTCTATATAAATTATTGCAATAGAGATGTAACTTACGTTTTATAGTCTGTGATTTTCTTTTTCTTGGATTCTCCCATCTGTCTTTCAAAGTTCCTTTGTCACAGTTTTCTTCTTCATTTTAGATTGTCGTCTCCTCTTGTCATAGAATTGTATCACGTCTAATCACAATGAACAGTAAAAATATAACATGTCATTGCTGTCAATTTTCATTTCTCCCCCATCTTTCATCATTATAAAGTGCACATAGAGTTGTTTCTTACCCATCCCTTTCCACCCTGTAAAAGTACTGATCTATATGCTTTTATATTGTAATATACAAAAAACCTTAGTATCCATGTGACCTTAAAACATGTGTAGATTGAAATTATGTAAATTATCATTTTTGTTAGTCAATGAGTAATAATTATTAAAAAACCTTTACAGTGTAATCTAGTATACATGATTTATTATTATATCTTAATTAAATATTATACTGATTTTGCTCTCACATTGAGTCTACTCTATAAGCATTTCTGAAAATTAGCTTTAGTCTAATCATTAATATTGTTTATCTCAGCTATATTTGGGAGAGAACTTTTTGTGCATTGGGTGTAAGTATCAATATTTTACAGTGATTCAAATTTTGCAAAGAAACAGTGTAAAATATTTTGGAACAATACAATCAGTTGCACAATTTCTTAACAAAATTAGATTATTTATTTTAAGTAATTACATATCTATTGAGTCTCAATATATGTAGTTGCCAATAAAAATAACTAGCTAGATAATGTCTGAAATTTGTACTCTATCCGATATTGTAAAATAACTAACTTCTTAATCAATTAGAAAGTGCTATCTTGAAACAGATGGGGGCTACAGTAAAGTTTGCTAAACACTTTCCAAACTATTACTTGTATAGCCAAGAGACACAAACATCATGCAAGCTGTTTGAAAGACTTGATGAATTAATATACATCGAAGGCCGGACTCATTGTGTAGACATTGGACAACAGCGAGCAGAAAGACTGTACTTATTTCAACACATTGAATATAACTAAAATTGTTTATGATCCTTCAAATACATAAATAATAAATATAATAACACATTAAAATGAGTGACTATATTTGAAAAAAATTACGCCCGTAATTAGGGTCCATGGCGAAACAAAGGAATATTGCCACTGCAACCTTCAAGGCATGTCATAGAGGCGACTGATGGAGGACCTAGAAACTGCCTGAAGTAAATAAAAGTATCGCGAAATCGAATGTGCTGGCCTACTTGTAAGTGCATAACTGGCACAGCATTATGTCGCTCAGATCACCTCTAAATCACACAGAGTGGTTAACAAATGTTCGATATAAGTGTTGAGAAGAAAAAGGCTATTCTCAATTTGGATAACAAAAAATGAAAGCAAAAAACCAGCAATGATCTTTGCTTTTCCATGTCTTAGATCATTTTTCTCTTGCTGCTTCATTAGCTGTAGTGTCGAGCTTTGCATTCGGTGGATCTCTGATCTCATTGCACGCATTCACAGAGCTCTTAAGTCCAACTGCAGCTAAGTGTTTCACATTAAGCTGGTCTTCTTCTCCCAAGCATGATCTGTCGTCTAGAAACATAAAAGCAAAAGTTATAATCCTGTACTACTTTGTTATTTGTCCCCATAAAGCATCATCTGTCATCTACTAACATAAAAATACAAGTTATCCTTATGCACTGCTTAATTATTTTTGTCTTCAATTTTTTGTAAGATTTACATGTGAATGGAAATAACTTTGCATTATTGGGTGATAATTGTTTAGCAAATTGTGCTTTTCTCTAAACTCCTCCTTCTACAAGGCTGTTGGTAGTCTCTCCTTCTCTCTTTGATCTCATCCAAGGCAGGCCTGGAGTTGAATGATTCTATTCTGCATCTGTGAAAACAATACATACCTCTTTTGTAAACAAACAATAATTTAAAGTGTTTAAACATTTAATCTAAACTATTCATCTTCTATATAAATTATTATATAATAAATGTACATAATATTAATCAACATTAATATAAATTACCTAAAATGCATAAAGAAAATTATACAATCAATATTACAAAAAATCATATTTCATAAATTTTTCCGATAATAGCTAGTGAGTTTATTTTATGATAGAATAAATGAAACAATTAACTTGTGTGCTTTATATAAAAAAATGTTGATCTGATATTAAATTAATATTCCTCATTCACAAATGGTACAAAACATTTTTCCCCATTTAACAATGCACATGCTCAATTACCTAGTATAATGACTGACTGAACATGCTAGCTAACTCATTTACTCTGTAAAGAAGGCGTAATGACTCCTCTCTCACTCTAACCCTCACACACATATAATAACATATATGCTATGATGTGTGCTTTAGAACAATTTCTCTAGTAAACAATAAAACTTCCAAGCACTGGACAAAGTCTAACCTTGAATAGCAATGAAAGCATTTTCAGCAGTGCGTTGCGTGACTCATAGTTCTTCTCAACATTTTTCTCTTTATGTAGTATGGAGTTGAGCTTGATGATATCATTCACGCATGTCTGAATATTGCGTTCAATGTGGTAAATCTCACTTTCTTGTCCTTCAATTTCATCTGGAATACATAATGAGCCTATAAAATATAGGCAAATCTAGGTTAAGAAAGTTGATGATTAAAATAAAGATATTTTCTTCTTGTGAGATCATCGTTCATTTTTAGACCCAAGATCTCCGCCCAGTGGTTACATTTATTTGGTGTAAAGAATAGAACCACTTTTCTACACCATACATGTACGTAGGCGACTAAAGGAAGTTTGGCGTTTGGAAATAGATGCATGTCCTAAATGTGTAGGGAGTCTCGTTTAGGGGCCTACCAAACCAATGCAATGTACGTTCTTAGTTAGATCAAACATATCACAAAGTGATTAAATTGATTGGTAAACAGCCTTAAAGAAGAAGAAGAAGAAGACCAAGACTCATTTGGTCTGTTCCAGAGATTCAGTTCATCACCATTTTTCTTGAAGGTGGTTGTGTGTTTGCCTATATTTTTTTCTCAGTTCAGTATAGATAGCTTTATAGCACATGTTTAGCTGTCATAGCTGACAAATCATAGGTCAGAGATGCTTGTCTTGAATTTGGTGTACAGTTATTCATTGTGTTCCTGTAGCCTGTTCTGAAGCAAGTATGATTTAACTCAGTCCTCTGGACAGTTGATAATATTCATTCTTTAGAGTAGGTTTGTGTACTTTAAAGTTTTGCTTTATCACTTAACTGACTAGACAGTCTTTTTAACATCAAGTTTCCTCCTTCTTTGGCCAAATTATCAAAAACTTATTCATGTCGTAATGTTTGCAATGTGATGGTATCCACTGAATCACTATTTCTTTAAACCAATTTGGACAAGGTTTAAATCAGGTGATACCCATATCTTAGTGGCCTTGAGTCCTGCTGGCATATGTTCTTGCTGACAATTTCCAGCCTGCACTACATAGAGTGGATGTTAGATCTTGTTATGGATTCATTAGTGAGTTACAAATTTCTTTTCCATCTTCTGAGAATGGCTATCTGTTCCTGGCTAGACAGGTTCACACCTTGCATCATCATCAAATAGTTTATCCTGAGCAGAACTTTTGCCACCTAACAGTCCTTCAAAATTTCATTCTTACTTAGGTCAGATGTTCACCTCTGTGGCCAACATGCTCCAAATCATTTATTTTCATTCCAAATCAGGGTGTGGTAGGTTTCCCAGGCAAGTGGTATGGAGAAATTCACTTGCGGGTTGTATGTGACCTATAACAGTATGAGAGGAATATATATATATATATATATATATATATATATATATATATATATATATATATATATATATCTTTATATATGTGTGCACATACCTTACATACATACATACACACAAGATATATCATCCCAGTACCAATGTTTGATAGGCTAAACACAAAATAAATTGTGAACTCAATTTTATTAAACTAATGACAAGAGCAGAATAATGCTAACTTCTTTTCAAACAATAACAATAGACAACATAATAATCTCAGTAATTTACATATGATTAACAACAAGACCAGACACCTCACCACTCAGTTCTGGTCTTTTCTGAAAATAAATTGTTAATTCTCTCTTTTAGGCCATGGCTCCTGTTCTCCTTGTCCCTGTTCTCATATAAGCGACAAGCTCCGATACTGCTATTTAAGCCACACTGCAGCTCAATACTTCCTGGTCTGGCGACTCAATGGCTTTATTAGAGTTTACTGGATCTCAGAGGTCCAAGTTCACTCACACAGATACATTAGAAGTACAAACACTTGAACTTTTCTCATGTCTGCTTAATTTAATATGAGGCAAACTCAAGAAACAAAATTACCCTTTGAGCTTATCTCTCATACATAGTATAAATGATCATACACATGAACAGTGTATTGTTTCTATCAATTGGCTAGCCACTGATGCTCTGTCATGAAACACAGTTATATTTATAGTTTTTATACAGGTAAAAAATGTTTAAGACAAATAATTGCTGTGAGTACAATATGTAATTTGCTTTTTAAAAATACTATGAATATGTGACCAAGTGAATTCATAGCCAGATATGTAAGTTTATGGTAGAAATGGGAAATGACTGATGGCATGATTAGAAGTGGTTCCAGATGTTAATGAAGGATGCTGAAACATGTATGATGAAACATGAAGGGACAATACCTTTGGTGAATGACTGTATGTTCAATTAAAAAGTCAGTGATAGCCATTATCACAATTTACTCTCGTCCTATCATCATCTTCTTCTTCTTCTTCTTTCTTGAATCCTGTATGCCTCACAGCGTCAGGTCAGGAAGAATTTCTAAACAGGCCTAGTATGCGCCGTGAGTACAGTCTCTTTCTCGCCTCTATTATCTCTGAGGTCATCTTTTTGCGTGCTTGACCTTTTGCTTTGTACCCATTGTATCGAACAGCATTGCTCTTTAGGGTGCCTGTCTGGTGGTAATCTGCTTCAGTGCTTGACCATTTATTTATTTGTTTCTTGATGAGTCTAGTAATGATGTTGTACCTTTTTTCTGATGTCTTCATTTCTCAACAGTCTCTTACACACATTTACCACCCAGCATTCCTCGCGTGGAGACACTTCATCTGTTGTAATTAGTTTCTTCTATCATTTGTTGTCAGTATGGGTTGGCACTGGTAACATAATGTAGGAAAATCTCTTGTGTTGAACATTACTCTTTGTATTCATGGTGTACATCTTAAATTAAGCCATTGCCCTATCATTTGATTTGGCACATTGCATCTGTGTTTGAATTCATTGGTTTATTCTTCCATTTGCTGGTTGAAGGATAACTATTGAAATTCAACACGAGAATACAATAAGCTAAATCAATGATAAATTATGTAACAGTTCTTTGAGTTTTGCACTCTTGTCGCGGGCCCGGATATTCTCTATCTGCATTGTCATTATAAATCACAAACACTACAAATATGCCTGCGCGTCTTCCTCTTTTTTTGCGGTTGCCTGCTGGTGCGTTTTTGTTTGAGCGCTTTTTACTGCATTGTGGTGTATACTGCCATACTACCTGGTTATGCGTGCAGGCAACCTGGACCTGTTTGATCAGTGTGTTCAATTCTCAGTGGTTCAGAGTGGTTCAGGTCATTGGTGTGGCCATATTTCAGCTCACACAGAGAGGACAAGTCTTTGCAGGATATGCTCTGAGTGCTCTGTTCCACCTGCTGACACTGGCAGAAGCTGTTTGACTTATTCTAATCTGTATAAGTATTTGTTGAGTCTGCAGTGTCGGTGCGTAGTGAAATATAATGACCTGCGTCTGTTCAGCAGGTCTTTAGAGTCACACCATAATCATATCAGTGTTTGTCTTCCAGTCTGCATGTTTTCTCTGTATGAGGTTTTTGACCTCCTTGAAAAAGACAAGGTTAGTAAGACAACCACAGCTGCCCTCCTTATTAAGACTTCAGCACTCTCATGCCTCTAATGCCACAGTGAATGAATCAGCAAAGTGAATTTCTGCCTGCAAGCTGAGCAAGTTCTCTTTGGTTTTTGTACTGTGCTGTCAGTGGATTTGCCTCCAGGGCTTGTATAGCTGACAATGAGTCTGCTCAAAAATGCCATCTTTTACTTGCAGCTGCTTGCAGCTTATTATGTGCTGTGTGCTGCCATCAGAGGCTATGAGTTCTGTACTGTGGTTGGAACATATTCTTCAGTGAACCGCTGAGACACAGTGGTAGCATCTAGATTGCCTAATGTACCTCTGCTCCACCATTCATGAGTTGCCTCATTGCCGATCCATCTGTGTAAATTCTTATCCAGCTGTACAGAGCATGTAATGGAGATGTTCCATTGTAATTGCTTTTCACTAGATTGGGCTCATCTTTGTATGTTTAGGGATGGAGGTTGAGAAGTTTGAGTATGGTACTGAGTCTGGTTCCCAAGTGTGATCAAAGCAATTCTTCAGGTATGGAATTCACAGTTAGTAGTTCAAGTGTAGCTTTCCTATTTCTTTTTGCTTTGTGTGGTTTAGACTTGTGCGCTTTAGTCTGTTCTTTGTTCTAGCCGCCATTTTTTCATGCAGTGGATGGTGAGGCATTCTTTGATCCTTTCAGTCTGTGATCACTTTTCTCTTCTGTCTTCAAAGAGGCTGGATGTTGGCTGCCTTTTCATTTTCTACAGTTAGAATTCTTAGATTCCTTGCTCCCAAAATAAATGCATGACACCTGTTTTGTATTTTTCCAGTATCGATTTGTTTTAGAATGGGCTGCCTGATATCATAGGTAGTGCATATTGGTGGTCTAACTGCCCAGTGTACACCTGACAAGTTCGAATATCGCTCCCCAGAGCCAGTTCCAGCCAGCTTCCATCACCGCCTGTTCCTCATAGCGCTCTGTTTGTTTCCATTATGTGATTGTTTCCTGTCAGGCGACTGTCAAGCTTAACTCCCAAAAGGTTGGAGTATGGGAGCGGGAGCGATATCATGTCGTTAAATTTCAGTCTGAAGTGTTCTTTTCTTTGTTGACAATGAGAAGCGTTGCTATAGTTTTGCTCAGTTTTATTTCTGAGCCATTACTTACCACATTATGGCTGTTCAGGCTGGCCTGGAGAGTTTAAAGATAGCAGGACCCAGAAACTGAGTGTACCACAGCTAGATCATCAGCATGGAGAGTGTGATACATGTCTGGGCAGAGTTTGTGGCAGATCATTAATATACCAGGAAAAGCTTGAGAAAGTAGGGACAGTACGCTGCCCTGGGACTCCTGCTCTTAATTTGAATCTGGGACTGTGCACTCCATCCAATTTTACAGTGCTTGTCTGGGGTAAGAAGTCTTTTATCAATGGTACATTCTACCGTATTCCCACCTGTGTAAGAGCAGATAGCAAACCATCTTTCCAGACTTTGTGAAGAGCTGTAGACATGTCCAAAGAACAGTGAGGGTTTTTTTCTTCTTTTCTTGGAAGCCATTTTCTATGTCCTGTCTGGTATGCCACTTGTGGTCATCAATTAGCTTCTATGCTGCCTGTAGCCTGTCTGGGCTGGATCAGTTTATGGTTGGATTCTAAAACACAAGTCTGATGGGTTATCCTCTCTCCAACAGTTTTTGCAGTGCAATAGGGAGAGCTTAGGTCTGTGGCTCTGCGGATCCTTTGTCTTTCCTTTTGAAAATTGGGTGGATTGTGGCATTTTTCCAGATGTCTGGACTCTCCCTGTCTCCAACTATTATTAAAAATCTGGGTAGAAGACTCTGTGCTATTAATTTCTTGTTTGAGCATGCGTTTATTCTCCATCTGGTCGGGGCCTTTTTGATTGAGCTTTTCAGTGTCCTCATAGCTCAGTCAGTGTGATGTCTCCATACCAGAGTTCACTTGTTGCTTTTTGATCTAGCATTTATCACTTCTGACTTCTTTCCTTGCTCTGACTTATTGAGCATGGCTTTCTTGTAACACTGGGCCATCCAGGGTGGCTGCTCGCTTTTTCCTGTGAAGTTGTTCTCCTTGCTGGAGAACTGTTTTCCCTCTAGATGGGTTGTCATCGTTCAGGGCTTTGTAGTCCAACTTTTGAGTATCTTTTCCATATTCCAAAGGCTGTCTTTTCTTTCCAGGATTTTTCTACACTGCTGGTTTCTTTCTCTCTAACATGAGGCCCTTGCTCCTATTGTGTTGCATTACATTTTAATGCGTTAGTGCGAGTTCCATTGTATTTCTGGCACTGCAAAGTAGGCTATGGAGAACTTCATCTCTAATTGTAATATGGCTTGTAGTTTTCTCCTCCCCTCTGGGTGCCTTTTTGCAGCATCTAAGTAAACTATTGAATGAGCGTGCATCTCTGTCACTTTTTCCTGATTGATTGAATTTCTTTACAGTACTTGTCTGCTAGTTCTTAGAATAGCTGATCTGCCTTTTGTAATTCAACTAAGACAGAGTTTGCCAAGTTCCTCCTTGTTAATGTATTATGAGAGTTTCACTGGTCTATGGTCACTACCTCCAATCTAGTGTAGACTTGCCTTCCAGATCTCCTGTGAATATCGTCTGTGCTTAGCCAGATCCTGGGGTGCTTGTTTATGCGCCACCGTCGTGAGTAACATGTGTGAGGATCATCTGGGTGGTTGAGAATGGTGAGACTATTGGTGATCAGTATTCTTCAAAGCTTTCACCTAAAGGATCTAAGCGTGTCATAGCCCAGCTTGGTGGTGGCTGTTGAAGAGTCTCCTACTATAAGCAAGTTGTCATCTTGAACTTTGATGCTTCCAGCTCAGCGGTTTGAATGGAGGAATTGGTGAGTATATATTGTATAGTGTAATCTTAGTATTTGATAAGAGGAGTTGAACGCTATGAATTCTGCTCATCTGATTGGACCTGTGATTCTTGGTATGGAGTACAGACTAGTGTTACTACTCACCCTTATGTCTGTTTTCTCTATCCCTGAAGAGTTTCGTCCTCTAATACTGAATCTATTTCCCAGTTAAGGTGCATCTCTTGGATTGCAGATGTCAATCTTCTGCTCGCAGACGTTCCTCTAGCTCTCGTTTTTTGTTAGAATTGCCCTTCTGCATTCCATTGCATAATTGTGAGAGTGAAGATTTGTCCCATACTGCCAGTATTAATACCTACCTCCTGAAGCCTGCAAAAAGTCAACAGGGCCGCCAGTAGCTAAGGGTGGGCCTTGAGGCAGGTCGGTCACCACCACCTGGCTGTTTCCATGAGTGGTGGCACCACAGTTATATAAATATTTGCGCATAGCCCATTTGAGTTGTTGTGTGTGTAGTTCCTCCCATGTGGCTGACACATTCCGTTTCTGAGGACATCTTTTTTTGAGGTTGTTCTCTAGACAGTTGCAGTCCCCTGCTGACGAGATCTGTCTTCATGGGTTTGTCTGGAGAGTCATCTACTCTAGATGACTTCCTTCTATTGCAGACTCTGGCAGGCTTTTTGCAGGTGTGCTCTGGACACTGTGGTTCAATCACTTATGTGGGGGAAGTGTCATAAGTAGAAGACAAAGCAAGAAGGGATGTCCTCTCAGAGAGAGGAAGGGACAAGTGCTGTTGTCCCATAGCTGGGATGGGTTGGTTGCAGCCAGGCATTTACCGCCCAGTGGGTTCTGCACTGTATCACCTTATGAGGCCCCATCCTGCTCCCCGCCTTTTGGTCCTGGCCTTTCACCTTCAGTCTGTTCGGCTTAGTTAGACCTGCAGGAGTTTAGACTCCATACGACATAGCCTGAAGGATCCTAAAAACACACAAACCCTCCAACCGCGATAAGGTAGGCTAATATGGAAGTGTGTCTATATATATATATATATACAAAATATACTTTAATTTTCCCATTCTTATTTGTAGCATCAGCACATTTTCAGCCTTTTACTTCTATTAGTTTAAAAAAATTGCAAGAGTTTTTATTTTATGTGCTAGGGTAGCACACAAGGCCTTTATAGTGTGGTCATTCACAGTAGAAATAGGCACTACCCTTCAGTTAGGGGTCACAGCAAATATTCTTTGTGCATTATTCAACAATCTCCCTGTGTGCAGGGCCAACAGGGAAGCAAAGAATAGTACCTGCTGACCTATTGCATGTTATGAGGCGACTGATGTAGGCCCTAGGGATGCTACCCTGGTAAATAAAAGCAGCGCAGAGGCGGTTAGCTGGCCTGCGTAGGCGCATAACTGTATAATGTACAATGCGCTCTTGGGCTCAGATCATATACGTCACACAGGCAGTTGTTAAATGGTCGTATGGAGCGTTCAAGAAGTTCAACAATGGAAATGAAGACAGGACTTCTAGATTGGCCGGAACTAGCCTCAAAGCTGTTGAAAAACATCTATTCCCGACCCTGCTGGTGAAATGAAAGAATCACTAAATTAATCAAAGCACATCTGTGTGTTGCCGGGGCCTGCTAGGTTGCAAAAAATAGTACCTGCAAGGGATGTTATAGAAGGTGACTAAGGTAGGGCTCTAGAAGCTACCTAATGTATAAGCGTCACAAATCAGATGTGCTGGCCTGCTGCAGCATAATGTACAGTAGCTCTTGGAGTGTGACAGTGTGCTGTCACCTCATTATCCCCATCCTGTATGATGGTCAGTTTGGCACATGACCTTTGACACAGTAAACATTTCAAGCTAAAGACAGTGAGTCTGTCCTCATGAATTGACTGTTAGTGACTACCAGTAAATAACGTCAATTACAATTATTAATCGAAACCAAAATAAATACATCAATTTACAAAACAATTAAAAGCTAATTAAAAGTAATGAAATGTTGACAAGTTAGGTCAGCCATGGCTAATTCTTTTTATTCTCTGTCTTTTTATTCAGTTGTGCTGGAGTATGTTTAGTGTTCATTGGTTGGTAGGCACAACTGACAAGTAACACAGTCTCACATGAGCCCTTGTACAAGAAACCTGCTGCATAGTAGGTGATGTTGATTACATTAGGTTTGGATCACATACAGATCACAAAAGTGGTTTAAAGTGCTCAATATGTAGCGTTGAAGAAGAGAAGAAGTCAGCAAGCACATATTGTCTACAAATAAGTTATGATTGTTTACTTACCTGCAGCAGCAATCAATGCAGTGAGCTTCTTGGCTAATGACATCCACTTGATTCTGTTTGCGTTCAATGACTGCATTTCTTTTCTGATCTCTTGCTTTTTGTTGACAATGGCATTCCTGCTCCCCAATTTACTGTCCAAGTTCAGCAGAACCTTTCTCAGGCTCAATCACGAGTTCTAATATTGACAGTCTCAAGTGAAAAAGCAGCTATCATGTTTTCCACTGTCAGCAATCTCTTGTTCCCTATTTGTAAGGAAAAGTAAGGTGCAATCAGGCACAACAAAACTATAAAATAAATAAAAATGAACAGTCAAGTTATTCTCATGTTTGTATTTGTTCTCTTTCTGATCTGTTTCCTAAAATGAGTTGCAAAAATTGCTGTAATAGTACTTTATCTATATTGATTCTGTGGAAAAATTATTTAATAACTTTTTGTTAACTTTCTATCTTTATTTTCTAAACTTATGTCTTCTTCCTCCTTCTTACCATTCATAACTCTTTCCACGTGAATTATTTCTCCTTTTCAAAAAGATAATTAGGGGTAAAAAAACGATCCTTTATAATAATATATAAACATATATATATTATTATATACTAAATTGAAGAAAGCTGGGCAATAGAATAACAGGTTGAGAAAAGTAGTATAAGTAAAACAGTAAGTAAAACTAGAAAGACTTCTGAGAACATTCATGGTGCAGTGTGCGGCTAAATAGCGTCTTTGCGGACTTCCACCATGGCACAGTGCGGCTAAGCGTGGAAAGTTAAGAATCTTCTTTTGTATCTTGCTGCGAGGTTGAAGTCAGTGTTGTAGATAACAAAGAGAATAGTCCTATAAACATCTATATACTGCTAGTTATTTTACATCTCTAAAGTTCCATCTGTTCAGCACACATTTGTTAGGTTAGCTTTCGTAACAATTGATCTCACACTGACTACAAAACATCAACCATGTTTTCTCTTTGTGAAATGGTTTTGTTTAGTACGGTGGGCAGAGAGCTGTTATTCCTGAAAGTGTTCTGGATAAGGATCATAGTGAAACAGATTTCTGCAGTCTTCCTCTATTTCTGGATAGGATCACTTCTTGTTCTTTTGGACCTTGAGTCACTTTCGTGGTTCATTTCTTTTTGAGATAATTGGGTTTTTAGCTTTTATCACTGCCGCTTTTCCTGAGACACTGTTTCAGTTAGATACATGCTCCTCAGTTTCTTGTTGAGATGCTGATTGTTTGCTTCTCCAGGAGTCTGAAGTTTTTCTGTATTTCTCGTGAGTATACAAGCGGCAGACATGAACCGTTTATGCTGGGATCAACATTCTGGGTAAATTCCAACCAGTCGGCTGTCATTATCTTATTCCAATACAAAGTTGACCTTTTCATCATTCAACTCAAGATTCCACTAAGACACAATTCATTTGCATCTATCAAAAGAAATTCAAGTTTTGACCCTATATTGTTTCTTGTAGGAAGTATAGATATTGTGGCTGTCAGGACCAAACATTTTGTCATGACCAACCAGTTAATTGTCATGGTCATAATGCATTGTACAGGCATACGGTGCTGACCAGGATAGCTGTCATGAACCTAGCTAAACAGTAGCTGTGCTGGGACTTGATTACTAAACATTGGGCAGGTGAATTATATAAGCATAGTCACTGAAATGATGTTCATTTGGTATGCGAGTAAACATCATGCTCACGCAGTTTGCATATACTACTACCATATCTCATGGGTAGCTTCCTGTTTAGATTCTACTCATTCTGCTGGCTGCAGCATTGCAGTCAGTTCTAGGAATGCTACATGGAGGTGGAGTAGGATCTGGTTAATACGGATCACTAACTGATGCTAGATGTACCTTCAAAGCCCATAAACATATTTTAATGTGGTCTTAATTTTAAAATGAGAACAAGGAGTTTTGCAGGCAGGAAACAGCGGAGTAGCAGATGATCAACAAATAAACAGTACAGGTATTAGAGCTTCGAAAAACAAATAGACAAACACTGGATTCAAGCGACACCCTCATTTCTTATGACACCCCATCGCCTTAATTTTAAAGCCTGTCTAACTTGTGCTTTCAATGACTTGGTTTTGTTATATATTTGAATTATAAAAATTTCTGAATTGCTTACCTGATTTGTATAATTGTAACACTGTCGCTCTTCTAGCTGCAGTCTATTTATTTTTGCATTACTATTTATGTCTTCTATTTGGTGGAAGTTAAATTTCATAATTTTTTTGCCTCGTCTCAGTTAAAAAATAATTAGTTTCAGCAATTCTACTTACACTTAGTTAATATACATATGAATAATGTGTTTCCAGTTCATCATGTCAGCAGCTATCACTAATATCTTATTTAAGTCTCATCAATATCTATCATGTCAGTAAAAGTAAAAAAAAAAAGTAAAGGAACCCTTTCATACCTTGGGGTATATAGGCAATACAGTGTTAGGCCTGTATTTTTCATTGACCGTCGGCACACGCCGTGTGATGCAGTCAGCATCACGCCCGCCTACTTTTCCAGAGCATGTCTGGTACCCAGTTGAGTTGATTCGACCTGACAGCCGTCGCAGGTCGGGAAAAATTTCACGCTCACTAGCGGAGTTGAACCCGAACCACCAGCCTCGAGAAGCGAGTTCACTAACAACTACGCTACTGCGGCTCTCATCATGTAAGTAGCTTTCAATAATACACCTTTTACATTATATCCTTACTGCTGATACTCACCAAATGTTTGAGTGCGATCTCTGTCTTTTTGGTCAGTTTCAAACTGTATTGGAAGCCTTCTCAAGGTTAGCTGTGCCCGCATCCGGTCCATGATCTCATCTTCAAGTTTGATCCTAGCTGCAAATTCTTGTTCTATCAGTTTTCTTAAAGAAGTAACCTCAGAAATTCGAAGACTTTTATCCTGAAAAGAAACAAATATTTTAAATTTTAAACTGATTTCTTTCTCTACATAAATTTATCACTGGAAGACTTAGAATATGCAGATGCCAATGCATTGCTGGTAGATTTCTACTAAAGTACTGAAGAAATAATAGACAGACAAGATAATACAGCAAATAAGTTAAATTGAACATAAACCTTCCTTCCTTTCGTTCACTTATTGAACATAAACCTTCTTCTTCTTCTTTGCATTAGATTCTTTACGACCAATTTAATCACTCTTTGTGATATATTTGATCTTTGCCAAGAACGTGTATATGTTGCACATTGGTTTGGAAGGCCCTAACGCATAGACTTCTACGTTTAACGTTCATCCGATTTCAGCCAAACTTCCTTAGTCACTCTTCCGACATGCATGGCAGGCAACAGTGTTCTATTCTATCACCCCAAACTTGGGCCCGAGAACCACTCGGGCACAACATAAACCTTAAATTGACAGAAGTTTTAATATTAAAGTTAAGTAACACTGTGCTCTACAAAGTGTTCTACGCCTGGATTTGCATTCAGTAGAATTGAGGTAGGCTAGTCTCTTAGAAACAGCAATAAATGAAAATTAGTTGCCTGCTGATGGACCTTAGATCACACAAGCTAGCCCTATGACTCAGTGGTCTAGACTGCAGAATTTAACAACAGGTCCAAGGCTAACAGTGCTCTGACTCATTTAGGGAATAAACTCTCTTAGGTCAGGCTTTTTGTGTCCTCGATTTGGAGAGCAAACCAAATAAAATGTTTTGAATATTTTGAGTCTGTCTCGCTGATGGTCAGTAACCCACACTTTCCCTTCCTTCGTGTGTTCATTGCTCTTTAACAATCCTTTTTTGCAGTATATTTGGGCTTTTTGATCGTTGCCTAAGATGTCTACACTTTGCGTCCTTTCTGACTGTGTGAGGCCCTTCTGGATTAAGACATTCTCAGCCCTTTGGGTATGGGCTTGTCACACTACGATCAATTTTGGCTGTTTAATTGGCCTTTATATGATCTGAGCCAGGGATGTCATCCTATATATGTAGGACAATCGTGTCAGAAAAGTGTAGGCTGCTGTCAATATTTGGGCTTGTATAATACTACAAACATTTCCATTATCGACCTTGCTTCTAGCCCATGATGTTTTCGGATTAGGAACATTTTTAGCTATTTGAGGCGATGCATCGGCACATGTCAATTTGCAGGTAAGCTTTATTTTCTTTTATGACAGGAAACACTGGGCTGGGGCTACTCACTATTTTTATTTTCGATCCAGAAGCACTTGAGCTTTCAGCTCTTCGGCTTTTGCATGGACATCGTAACCCTTCAGTTTGGTGCCACAAACACCGTGAATCCTGGGAACCTGTGGCTTTCTGCCAGCCGCGGAATGAACCCGCACACACAGAGGGCTAGTCACCGCAGTCCAGCTCGAACACGCTGGGCAGGCGGGCACTCTCCATATAAACAGGAGGGTCATTTCATTAGGCTCTATAAATGCAACTTTGAGGTTTTGTGCTACATCCCACCCCAGTTCTTCAGGAGAGGAGTTTTCTAGAGCACAAACGCACTTTGTATTTCGCATGTCCAACATTACGAACCAGTTCTTTCAGGAAGGCAGTTTTTAGGCACAAAATGCAACTTTTAGTTTCACGCTAGTCAACCTTATCAACCAGTCCACCTGCTAGCCTCAGTACAGGTATACAGCACTATTCCTTTGTGTGCTATGAAACATTACATCGATTTCATGAGTCTTGCTGAGATCTGGCAATTATGGTGCGACCATTGACTCTGTGGGACGTGAGTTTACGCTTGCAGATCTTGTTATTTCTTACAAATGTTTTGTATTTATGCAACTTTTCCTATCGCAGGAAGAGATATTCAGACGTATTCACTCTGGGATTCTGCTCATCTATGTTGCGAGTAGAGCTCATACAAAACGTACCTACACTTGCACTACTACTTTACAGAGTAGCTCTCCTCGATCCTCACCCACTCAAGTCAGACAGAATACATTGTCTGTTTCCAGGTCTACCACGAGGAGGTGGGGTAGGGTCTTGATCAGTGGCAGTTCACTGGCTGTGGCACCACGTTGTCCCTATGACTGCACCTGCGAACCCACTTGTATTTCTAAAGAAATAATTAAAGTAGAAAATAATAAACTCACAGCCAGGGCTCTGCTGAGGGCCTGCTCAGTTTCCAAAAGCATACGGCTACAAATGCTGTACTCGATTTTTAGAGCTTCATGCTTATTCTGAACCTAAAAATGAATATAGAAAAATTGGATAAGAATTCAGACAACAGCTAATACTCATTCTAGCTAACAAAAATTCAAAACTTACACAAGTCTGAAAAACAGAAGCGTTCACATTTTACTGGTAAAAAATCACATTATGTAGTCTATTTATGAGCAATTAAGGCAGCCTGTTTATATGCCTATATGCAGCATCACAAATAAGTTATAATTATAACATTCATAGAACAAAGTGAAAATGTGTGTGTTCTAGTGCTTTTTCACACTGTTATTGGATACACTAACTAATATTCATCAGGAGAAAGGCATTAACTCTTTCCACGCCCATTTATTTTCTAAATTTTTAAGCAGTTAATTCAAGGAAGTAAAAAAGTTTTAAATTACGATCCCAACTACTCGTGAATAAATAAACATATATATTTTATTATATACTAAATTGAAGAAAACTGGGCAACCCAATAGAATAACAAGGTGGAAAAGTAGTATAAGTAAACCAGTAGAAGTAAAACTAGAAAGACTTCTTATAAGGAAGCAACTCTATGGCGCAGTGTGCGGCTTAAAGCGTGGAAAGAGTTAAATGCCTAACAAAATTATAATTTGATGTTAAAATTTTTACTGTTTTAATAATGTTTGAATATTCTTTTCTTCTTCTTTGACGCTCCATATTGACCACTTGTTAACCACTCTGTGTGATTTGTATGTGATCTGAGCCTAAAGCGATTGTACATTGTGTCAGCTATGCGCCTACAAAGTAGGCCAGCACATCTGATTTCTGTGATGTTTTATTTACTATGGTAGCTTCTAGGTCCTTCATCAACACTCTCTTACGACATAGCCTTGTAGATCACAGTGGTACTATTCTTTGTTTCCCTTGCGAGCCTCTGCAACACACTGTGCGATTTAATATATAAATCACATTAAATTACTAGTAACATTTACTACGAGTAAATACAATTCTTGTAGCTTGTGATAACAGTAAATTCACTTATCTACAGAATTACATATCATTCATTAAAATCAATGACATATTAATTTGCACACATTCCTGTAGAGTTAAAAAATTAACACAAATTAATTCAGTCAGTCTGTTTTACAATTCGTAACATATATATGTTAAAAAATGACATTTTGTGTCTAAAATATTTGGTCAACTACATTTAAATAAAATTAGCGAAATCAACTTCTCATCAAACTAATTTTGTGGTATTTATAATAAAATAAAATGGAATTTTTAGTAGCCTTTTCACATCTAAGGTATAACTGTCCAGAAGGGACCAGACAAACATACTACCTTCGGACGGTCACAACAGAATGAGACACCACCTGTACAGTAAATTCAATATAAGCACCAACGACCTGTGCCTTGACAGCAAGTATGACAACAGAACAAATCCTACAGAACTGCCCCCAGTATGCAGACCTGAGAAGAAGAAAGAGGTGGCCCACTTACACCAGCGTCAAGACAAACTGTATGGCGTGGCTGATAATCTGAGGCAGACAGCTGCCTTATTAGAGAATCCGAAATCCCAATCTAGTAGGAATGCAGGAGAAGAAGATCTAAGAGTATGAAGTCACATCACTTAACATTTCTACACCCTAGTGTGCATGAGGTAGGAGAGCCAATTCCTTTCCTCATGTGTGGAACATCGAGTTTAGGATTGAACCCCAACTGTCTTGTGTCAAAGTTGATAGACCAACACTTATGTATGATGCTAATCTGTTCCCATTTACAATATACATAAACAAAATGTATTCAAACCTGTGCCATGTGTTTCTTGCCCATTTCAATTTCTCTCTCAGTTTTGCTGAGAATAAGTGTAAGTTTCTCATTTTGTTCCTGCTCTCTCAGAATCGATTTCTTGTATCCTTCAATCTCTCTTGTTTGAGATAGGATATACTGCTCCTGTTGACTAGAAAACAAAAACAAATAAGTAAATAGCAAACCACAATATTCCAAACCCATAATTTGCATGTGTATTGCTGGGGCCCAGATGGAGAGAAAAGAATAGTAACACTGCAACCTACAAGGCATGTAGTAGAAGACTGAGGTAGGGACCTAGGAAGTTACCTAATATATAAAAAGTATGCAGAAATCGAGTGCTGGCCTACTTGTGGTCCATAATTGGCACAACATACAATCGCTCTTAGGCTCATATCACATATCAATCACAAAGAGTGGTCAATATGGATCGTTCGAAGAAGAAGTAAAACCTATAATTTCATGTTACCACCAACAGAGGTGACATTAGTAGAAGCATTACCAGTAGCGCATGTAGTCATATGTTCAAAAAGAGCATTGAGGACTAAACTAAAGTAATGAAATAGACAAATATAACATCTACAATGAAACACTAGTCGACAGAGATGAAGTGTCTACGCAGAATGCTGAGGAGTATCAGAAGAGACCGGTTTGGAAATGAAGACATCAGGAAAAAGTGGTACAACATCAGTAAGAAACAACAAATTAAATGGTTCGGCCACATAAGCAGACAGTGCACCTCAAAGAGCAATGCTACTCCGATACAGTGAATAAAATACAAAAGGCAGTCCACGCAAAAGGTGGATCTTAGAAATAACAAAAATGGTGAAAAAAACACTATTTATGAAGCGCACACAAAGCTGCATTACAAAATCTCTTCTTAACCTAATCGATGTGAACAAAACAGAATTAGAGAAATGGAAAATAAAAAAAAATAAACTCACTCTAATGTTTTCTGCATACTGAGTGAGCCTCATCTCTGCGTCTCATACCAATCAGTGAGCTGTTCCATTTCTGATACAAGTCTTTCTTCTCCAACTCAATAGCCTAATAGGAAAAATGCAAATAAATATATAAAACATGAGTAAGAAACAGAAAAACAGTAAACTTTTTACATTTAGTTTGTTTCTTTAAAGTAGATTACTCATTTAGGTAGTTCCAACTGGAATTATACATTTTTACGAAATAAAAAAGAGCAATGTGCTTTTCAAACTTTATTTAATTTGGCAGTCTCTAATCTAATGGGCTTTATCTTAAACTATTATCACATTGAGCATAAGTTGTCTCTGATGGTCTTCTTTATAACCATTCAAATCTGACACCATGCTGCAGTAGATGTGATATTATGAAAGTATATTTTATGTCTGTAAAACTTATTAGTAGCTCATCTGTACAAATGTGTCCTCTATTGAACATCAATAGCAGGATATGATCCCAGACACCGAGGTCCTAAAAAGAGCTGCTCTCCCCAGTATCTATACAATTTTGGTGCAGTCCCAGACATGTTGGGCAGGACATGTGGCTCGAATGCCAGATTGCAGAATACAAAGATTCTTGTATGATGAGTTGCATAGCAGTAAACGCTCAAAGGGGGGTAAAAAAATGAGATTCAAAGACACTCAAGAACTTGAGGAAATCCTTTGGCATAGATGTTGACAATTGGGAGAATGTTGTTCAAAACAGATCAGCCTTGTGTACCTTCTTGACATGATTCTTGGCCTGTGAGGCAGTAGAACTGCATGGATGGAACAAAATGCCAAAATAGAAAGGCAGTAAACTCCCACAAGTGCAAGTATACCTTGCCTACATTGTACAGAACATTTCAAGCCTGCATTGGCTCACTAGTCATCTAAGCACGCAGACAAACATAACACAACTACAGTCCCCTGGATGAAAATTGTGGTCACCGTCACATGATGGAGAGCCTCATCATCATTGAACAATATTCCACAGATTATCAGGAATTACTTGGCACAAGATCTAAATCTATAAAAATGACTTTGTAACAGAAACTGCATGAATTCTAGCATATGATTAGAAAAATGTCAGCATTATTATTAACACCTGAACTGGATAACTTAAAAATGTTAGTCATAAGTTTCAGACTGGAAACAAAAATTTGAAAAATCAATACAGGCTCCTCACAGTTACTGACAGAAGGAATACAAAGAATAAGTTCACTGTTTCTTGTTGTGACTTGTTTTCTTCTATCATTTGATGTCTGGGTTTGGCACTGATAGCATAACGTGGGAGAAATAATGTTGAACAATGCTCTTTAGTGTTCTTCTTCTAATCAGGGCTGCAAGTTTTCACTCTTGGGCAATTGTGACATATTTTGCATTTTAAAATTGGTGCCATTTGTCCATGATTTTCTTCTCTTGTGATCGTTCTTTTGGTCGTTTGATCATTCTTTTATGTGATATATAAACAGCCTTTGCTAAGTTTTTTATGTTACATCATTCAGTGCCATTTGGTTTGATTTGATTTGCTTCATTGCATCTATTTTGGGTTTTGTTAGTTATCCTTCCATTTGATGAAAAATTCTCCTAGATGTATAATCTCACTCCATTTATGGAATTTTCTTCTGGAACCACACGTCTATGAAACAAAAGCACTAACCACTAAGCCATGACTGATCTCTTTCAAACGTAGGTCCCGTGTTCAAGTTGAGCCCATTAAAGGATCCTTTGCAGTTCAATATTGAGAAGAGCAGGCTGGAAAGCCGCTGCCCAGGCAAAACTCATTAGAAAGATTAAAAATAAAATTTCTACAAAATATTTTCAAAATCTTCAAATAACATCGGGGATCCTGGCAGGTGCTACGGAGATCTTGCATGGTCGCTGAGATCTTCCATGGTCGCTGAGATCTTCCTGTGTAAGAAGAGATCACACATTACTCACCAAAGTGCAATGATGATGGTCTATCAATCATTCAATCAATCAATCAATCAATCAAAGATCTCTTACAACATAAAAACTCAGTTATTAACAAAAAAATTTGAACAGTTCTGGCTAGGAGTGTGTTATATAGAAGTTTGGTCTCATATGATAACTGATAAGCAATTAAAATTTTCACATACAAGTATAATTGGACATATTTTTGTTCACATATTCATTTCATACCTCAATCTCCATATATGCCTCCATGAGCTCTCCTTGCAGCTTTAGTCTCCTCTGTCTGGGCATTTATCTGTGCTACATACATGGCTATCTCTTCCTTTAATCTGTCTACCTTCTCTACAAGACGGTCAACATACAAGTCCTTTGGAAGTAAGCAATAAAACATGATGAATTATCAAACAACTTTGAAACTCTAAACAGACATTCTAACAGATTCAAAAGATCTAATGCTGAAGGATTGACTTCATTTCCTGGTTTATCAATATGACTGGTAGCTCTCTGCAGAAATGGCACATTATTTGCAGAGAGCATTGCATAACAATAACTCCATAGCTCCTGCAACAATCTAGAGTCTCTGGACAAAAATTCACTTGTGAACAGAACAGCAGGTCTGGATTCGAACTCATAACTATTAGAATGCAAGGCAAGGGCCCAACCACATAGCCACAGAGACCATCATACTAATAGATTTAAATAGATTGAAAATATTCCATGATTGAAAATATAAACTATATGTTTGTGTTTTGTTCACCATCTATTAAAAATTTAAGGTCTGGGGACAGTGCTAGTATGAACTGGCCTATTTCATTTAAATTAGTGTGTCAGAAAGACACAGTAAATAATTGCTTTTTTTAAAAAAAGAAGTGACTAATCACAATCCCTAACACGGTTGTCCTTCAGCTACATGGGGTTGTCATTCAGTCAAGCTCATTGTCAAGTATGTGGCCACATAATAACTTCATATATCTATATACCATCCGTGTGTTGCTGAGTCCTAGGGAAAAAAGAAATTTGACTCGACCTACAAGGCAGTCTAAGAGGTGACTGAATTAGGGGCCTAGAAAGACACCTAGTAAAAAAAAGCTTTGCAGTTGGATGTCTTTGGTTTTTTATGCTGGCTTATAACTGATACAATGAAATCGCTCTTGAGAAGAAGTATATCATATTATTTATTTGGTTGTTCATTTTTATCAAAGTAAAGATTGGTGGAAGTGACATTTGAGTGTGATGTTTCAAGGGAAAAAAGAAGGACTGAGTCATATAATAAGTTCATTTAAATATTTTATTACCAACAAATGCATTCAGCCTTTCACAAGATAAATAATTATAATGTTCTAGTTACAAGTTTCTAGTAAATTTTTAAATTTGAGCTTCTATTTCACAATTAGAATACTATTAATCCTAAATAGTGTACATTTAACCTAAACCAGCATTTTTTTTTCATCTGGCCAAAAGACTGAATAGGCAAAAATTCAGACCTACGAGTTAGCATTCCTAAGTCTGCCAGACAACCCTTGGAGAGGAACTGAAACCCAAATATGTTCCCGACAGAAGTTAAAGGAATACTTGACAAGGATGAGCGAAAAGCATACAAGCAAGACAGTTACTCTCAGTTTCTTGATGAAGAATACCCACATGATCTCTGGTCCAGTAAGATGGGTCAGCGAAAATGCATGAAGAATGGAGGAACAGGGTGTACATAGAATACCCAAACAACGCTAGAGATGCGTTAAAGTACCATGGAAATTCTTCACAACTATGATGCAGAAATTGACAATCAAGGTGGCACTGAGAAACTGTTGAATACCAGACCGATCCTCAACCTGTTGTTTTGACTGATGCAAAATCAGCACTCCAACCAGAAAATTGCCAGGTCTACAGACCCCACTACTAAACTGCCCCAAGCAGCGCCGGGTCGTCTTGCAGTGGATACCCTCTCACTGTGGAATACAAGGAAATGAAACAGCAGACCGATTGGCCAAGGAAGGTGCTGCAGGAAACAACTGGATTGCCAGTTACCCCACCAAAATAAGGATGATTAAATAAAGGAAACCACAAATCAACCCAGCGATTCTATAATGAGCAGGTTGGACAAGTTGTCATTCTGCCTTAGAACAGGACACAATCGACTCCATAGCCACATGTATACAAAATTCAAGATTGGCAATTCAAGCCTGTGCAGGCCACTAGACTGCAGAGCACATCTTCAAGACTGCCCCGAATAATGATACACTGAGGCAAACTCACTGGCCCCAACGAAACAACACTCAACAGAAAACTACACGGACCCCTGTGTGAGCTACAAAGACAGTGAAGCTAATACAAAAACATCATTGAATATATGACAATATTTCAATCGAGCGAAAGGAATGAAGGAAGGATCTATAGCTTTAAAATGTCACATTTATTAGATTGAAAATGGTCTAAATGGTGTGTTCTGAAAATGACTTTGCATCCAACAAATTAGGTGGCTAGTCTTTCTTTGGAAAAAGCAACTAGTGAAAATTAGTAAATTGTTGTGATTAATTTAAAAAACACAAGGACCCACCCCCCAGAAATGTAGAATGGAAAAATGACCGTGGTCCAAAGCTAAAAGGCTCTGGTGCATCTGGAGACGGATTTCCCCAGGTCAGTTCAGAAACCGAATGTGTTGGCCCACAACTCTGTAATGAAACTGGCAGAAAAAACTCATGCACTAAGTAAATCATATACCAACACAAAGAGTGGTTTAACAAGTGGTTGGTGTAAAATAACGAAGAAGAAGTATGATAGATGGAAACAAGATTTGTAATCCCACAAGACAAACCAAAAAAATATATTTGTCTAATCTGGAATCAGCTCCTCTCTTACCTGTTTCTGCTTTGCTATTTCTGCAGAGCCACCTCTGACTCAACTTTTTTTGCGTTTTCTCATGACCATATCAGACCTCCATCTTTTTGATTTTCCATGTGAAAATTTTTAAAGCAAGATTTCAACTTCAGTTTGGGTTCGCTCCTGAGATTGTTCAAGATTTCGTTCTCATTGATTCTTTCATTACAATATAAAGTTTTAAAAGTAAAGAACCTTGTTTTCCCTGTGGTATATAGGTAAAACGGTGTTAAGGCCTGTATTTTTTATTGACCGTCTGCAAAGGATGGGTGATGTGGTCAGCATCACGTCTGCCACTTTTACTTTCCAGTGCTTTCCTGTATCCTTTGAGGCTGGAGTTGACCTGGGGGCTTACAGTCAAAAAAAATTTATGCTATCTGTGGAATTAAACCGGACC